>WSXT02195368.1:0-19272 GCA_011762715.2 Neuroterus valhalla
TAGTGAATAATCGTCAATTTCGTTCATTTTTTTCGGGCGTATAATGTCTAAATTCCACGCGATTGTGGGACAAAAATATTTATCAATACATTTCCAGGCACGTCATTAAACATATTGAAACTATTATTTCTTAATATCTAGTAATGTAAAAAGCTAATTTTATCACAATTGAGCTTCAATTCTCGCGTTTAATGCACACGTTGTATAGATACTCCATCTGCTCCATGGACCCAAAATGGCGGATGCACATGCCCATCTAATTAGAACTCTACATAAAGCCCTTCGAGACTGGCAATAGGAACATTACCGTAAGTGGTAGGCACATTACAGGAAGATCTTGAATTTTCGTGCGCAGGTGCGCAGTTGTCCTCTTCCTACACATGAAAAAGTGTGCGAGTGAGAAAGTTTGTCAAATTGACGCAAGTTAGAGAGGTTGTGTTCTTTAGTTGATCGTTATACGAACGATATACGAAATAAATATATAAACCGTATTTTCAGTACTTGTTCAAAAAATGTGTGAACAGAATTTAAGAAGAAGAATTATTGGTTAATACGTTTCAAACTTGTAATAATTATGAGCAAAAACAGTGACGTATCACAAAATTGAAACATTGCAAAGTTTAATTGATTCAAATCATAGCTAGCAAGCTGTTTTGTAGAAATCGGAAAATCACACTTTTGGTATGCAGAGCGCAAAAAATTAAATTAGTAGTTTTTTCCAGTAATAATCACATTCTGTCGATAACTGTTCTCTGCAAAAAAAACCGGATTCGTTTAATTTTTCATTTGAGATATCAATTTAATATCAATTAATTGGCATGTAAGCCTTTTAGTTCCTTCGCCTATTGACAATTATGCTTAAAAAATCGTTTACGTGATACGTGAATGCATTTGTCGTTTTCATGATTATTTGAGTCTCAACGCTTAGATGCCTATGCACTATATCAGGCGCGTAGCCAGGGGGGGGGGTCCAAACTCCCCCCGAAATGTCAGAAAATCTATAAATATACGAATACATATGTTCGATATTTGCTGACACATTTAACAACCCCCCCCCCCAGAAAATTTTTCTGGCTACGCGCCTGCACTGTATTGTGACCATAGCGAAGTACGTCGCTCTGACAGCGACACTAACAATAAGTTTCGGGTTGTCAGAGCGCTACGTGTGTCCTTACTAGGATACTCTTTATATCGTGTTGACAACGACAACGTAACCTTGCGACTACTCCTATATTATCAACGACTGTCACTGAAAATGCCAGTTGGGTTTTGGACTAGGTGAGAATTCTGTGAATTTTTAGCGATTTACACTAAGTATCCATTGACTGAAATTTCGGAAAAAAGTGTCACTGATCCTCTGCGAAATTTTACTGATCCAATTTTGGAGAGATAGTAAATATTATACAAAAAGAAGAACTATTGGTATTTACAGAATATAGGAAGCTTACGCAGGTACAATTATAAGTTTATAACGGTAAGAAAGGTTACTTAATACGATCTTCACCAAAAGTAAATAAAAAAAATCTGCCCGCTGCGTGGGCACATTCTCATCGCGAGGTTCGCTCGCAAGTTTGAGCGCGCCTAGGGCGCGCGTCTTTCGGGTCTCGCGCTTTCGCGAGCGAAATGTCGACTACATAAATTTGATGAGCATGAATTCTCTTTTGTTAAAGCTTCTCCGGCTTTAACGAATACATTCTCATCGCGTGTCTCGTGCTTTGCACTCGATCAAAGTTTGTCCAAAGCAGTAGAGAAGTTTTGTTGTCTAATTTTTTTCACATGTTGTGTGGTTTTTCTAGAAATTAAATTTTTTAATTTTATTTTTTACGATTGAAAGGAACACTACGCGTCCAATGGGAAAAGTTATAACAAATCTACAGATATTTATCGGGTGAATAACTTTTCTCTATCAATCTCCTGTGTAAGCTTTAGTCATTTTTTCAAGAATTTTATTTATCCATTTTTATAGTTATGTTTCCTGATTGAAATGAATGCATTTTATTGGTTTTTATAAATGGAGCAAAAACTACCGGTCATATCAAAAAAGTTAATTTTGTCAAATTTGCAGATCTTTTTTTGGTGCACAAGTTTAGTTCGTTTATATTTTCCCGTACCTTACATAGTTTAACCAAAAAATAAATCTTTCTGCTATCTTATATATCTTGCTTTGTTTGGCTAAAAGTTGTCATTTTCGTTTATATTTTCGAATTTTGAAAATGGCACACTTCTTGCGGTTTTATTTTTCTCCAAAAAAATCATGAGGATAAATTGTTTCACTTTTTACTTACTATAAGAAACCGTACTTACAATTTTTGAATCTTGGAAAAAAAGTCCAACCAAATTTTCAAAATGCTCCCCCTTTTTCCATTTTTGATCTAAAATAGCTGGTCAACGAACCCGACTTGTCTTTTTGGTCCGTCAAAATAAGTGCCAAAGCACGATCGAGTATGATCATTCTTTCGAAAGGTGTCGATTTCACATACTAGTTTTCATCATTTTTTGTGCGATCAAAATAGGAATTTTCGATTTTTGGGAAAATCCAAAAAGTGGTATTCACGATCTTGTAGGACTCCCAAGAAGAAACATTTTTTCCTTCTGACTTTCTTTTCAATCTTGCTTTATTTGGCTAAAAATTCTAATTTTCGTTTATATTTTTGAATTTTGGAAATCCCACAACTCTGACAATTTTGATTTTATCCAAAAAAATCATGAGGATAAATTGTTTCATTTTTAACCTACTACAAGAAACCGTACTTACGGTTTTTTGAGTCTTGGAAAAAAGTCCAAAAAAATTTTCAAAATGCTCCCCCTCTTTGATTTTTCATCCAAAATAGCTGTTTAACGAACTCGTCCTTTCTTTTCCGGTTATAAAAAAGTGTGCCAAATCATAATCCAATATGACTATTCTTTCGAAAGTGAACGAGTATACAGACACCAACGACGACAACAGACAGACAGACGCCAACGTGAAAACTACTTTTTCGGAATCAGGAGGTCTCTAAACGTGGAGATTTCATCAATTCCGCGAGATTCAATTTTCACAAAAAACCAATACCTTCTCATGATAATGAGAATGTAACAATTAGTGATTATTGAAATGAGAGACAAAATATTGTTTAGAAAAATGTCACCGTTATATAATCGTATGTGGTAGTAAAAAACCTATAAAATGAACAAAATGATGATTCTATCATATTACCTGTTAATCGGCATTCATGTCTACCTGTGCTAGGTTTTAATTTCATTCCTCATCTGATACGATAATAACTACAACTGCCGTTTGGTCACATGTAACTCAAATCAAAACAGGTTATATGAATAGGAATAAAAAGATGAGAGCTGTACGGAAGTCGATGTGATGATTCTCATTATTCGGTAATAACTAATCACCAGTCAAAAACAATTTGCAATATAATTGCGTTTTGAAAAAATCTGCACTTGGAAATTTTGAAAAATCGATAAGAAAGAACAAAGCATCGAAACAAACATATTCCTACGATTGTGAAGCTCTACATTTGTCAAATAACGTACTCTCCTAATTTGAATTGGTGGAAAACTAGGGTGTATAGTATTGTGATAACAGGATTAGTGGCATAAAGAGCCGATTTGGAGTTAGAACTAATTTTTATTTGTAGAAAAAAGGCGGCTGACATAAGTTATTGCCCCATTCAATATTTTTTAGAGGAACTTAGATGTTTTCAGAAAACTTCCGTCCGTAATTGTGTCATCTGGTGTATTGATTTGGATTTTTTCCACAGAAAGCATATAATATTAATTGTTAGAAAACATTTTTATATAGACATTTGTGCAGACAAATATTTTCTAGATTAATCATATAATTTTGAGGTAAGCAGGTATGTTTTTCAATATCACTGAACCTTCAGAACAAATTCAAATTTTGTTTTCGTTATTATTTCTGAAAATGACAAGAAATTGGAAGCAAAAATACATGATAAAAATCAGTGGATATTTCAACAGGCTTATTTTGGGACGAAAACGTCTCTAGTAACAATCTCATTAAGTTCATATTTCTAGAGTTATATATTTTTGAAGGTCGAAAATTCGACATTTTTCGCTAACTTTGACTGTTATTCACTTGCGACCTGTTTGATGCCTCTTGAAACTGAAAAAAGCTTCTTATTCTCTAAAAGTTACCCTTGAATTTAGTATACTTTAAAAGCCAGCTTCATCGAGTCGATTATCACGCGAATGTACTTTTAACACCCCTGATAACACCGAACGTCTTACAAACGTTTCGAAAACGTTTTTTTGCAAACGTTAAAACGTTTGTAAATTTTGTTGAAACGTTTGAAGAACATTTGTTAAACGTTTGCGAAACATTTAGGAAACGTTTTAAGGAGGTTTGAAGAACCTTTAATAGAAAAATAAAATTTTTTTAGTAGCTCATATACTTTTAATCGTCTTGAGACCATAACCTAATTTCTAATGATAAATTTTCCTTGTCTTTTCTTATAAACATATGTTTGAAAGTCGTATATAGTATTTATCGGATAAATTTTTTGATCGAACGTTAAAAAAACGGTATGAATACGGTCATAATTTCGATCGTTCGAAATTTTACTTCTTAAACGTTTCTCAAACTTTTTTTGAACATTTACCGAATTTCTTTTATACGTTTTCCAAACGTTTTGAAAACGTTTGAAATACGTGTTGAATTTGTAGTCACTCAAAATTTTATTGGTCAAACCTTTTTAAAAGTTTTGTTCGCTTGGTTAAAGTTCTAACGTTTTCAAAACGTTTCTAACACCAAAAATTCCAAAGTTTTTGGTTTGCCAGAAAACGTTTCAAAAACATTTTCGAAACGTTTGTGTTTTATTCGGGACGATTACCGGAAAAACGTTAAAATATCTTCCGTCATTGAAACAAAACTCTCCAATACCTAAAATACTCCAAATATTTTGAAGCGAGTAAGAGCACGTGTTTACTTAACAATATCAGCGTTTCAATGGTCTATTGCTAAAAGTGGACATGTCTAAAGAAAACATTGAAAAAGGACGTGAGCGTTCTCGAGATGAACAAGCGTGGGATACTAATGTTGACAAAAAAGTTCGGAACGACTCGACGAAGCCGGCTTTTAAACTACACTAATATTAAGAGTAACCTATATATAAAATGGTATGTGTTGACCAGGGTTCAATAATTTAGTTGTAGATAATGAATTCAATGTAGATTACTATATTGGATTAATTATCTTCAATTAAGAGTAACCTTTGAAGAATAAGAAGTTTTTTCAATTTTCAGAAGCATCAAATAGGTCGAAAGTGAATAACAGTCAAAGTTAGCGAAAAATGTGGAATTTTCTACTTCCGAAAACTTATAACTTTAGGAATATGAACTCTACGAGATTGTTACTAGGAATATTTTTGTCTTAAAATAAGACATTTTTTAAATGTAAAAATTGTCTAATGAATCTTTTCATAATTTGTTTGAACAATTGCAATCAAAAAAAGGTAATACTTTTATTTTAAAAAACGCTGGGAAAATTCGGATTCACTGACTCAAAATACATAGAAATGGTATCAAGCAGTAAAATAGTGTCCTTCTACCGTTGAATATATTATTGCATACAGCAGCATTGCCCCTTCGCGGACTAATCCGCAAGTAAATCTGGCACTAAACTCTTCACAGTTTTGAAAGTATATGATGGAAATTCCTGAAACTTAGCAGATAGATACTTTGAATCATTATGAACAACTCTCTCGCTGACTGTTATGCGATCTTCGAAAATTTTGTTAATGTTTTTTTAATCGGAAAAGCTCACTTCAAGCTCAGCGGTGATTGCATACTTTCAGGCGCCCGGCTCGCGCGTGGGAGTCGTTATTCTATCCGGCCTTTCAATTAAACATGGTGGCTGCTTTGAAAATGTATTTATACTTACGTCAAAATTGAATTTTTATTTTCAAAAAAGATTTTTTGTTCGCCATAATCAAAGTATGATGATGCTTGATGCATTTATTATCGATGAGCTCGCACGAAATGCAAATGTCCGAAAACCAGCTAACCGTACAATGTAATATAATCAAACCACGAAACTTTCAAAAATCAAGACGGGAATTGAAAAAATTTCACAAAGGTAAATTAGGAAAAATATCTTCACATCGACAACAACCTGACGCAACTTTAGATGCATGATGCATCACGGTCAGCACCAATTCTGTTCAGAAATTGTGCTAACAGGTTTTTCTTGGGTCGTTATACCCATTAAATTCAAATCGAGATATTAATACAGTGGGTTGAAGTTCCAGACACGCCTAGTCTGATGAATTCTTATTTTCCATTTTTTTGTACGGACGAAATTTCTTAAAATTTGGAAGTCTTTCGCCAATCGAAAATTTAATTTATAATTTTTTTGAGTCCTAAGGGGAATAGATTTCGATAGACGAAGGCCAAAGCGGTATTTTTTGTTTGGTTTCACAAGGAAATTCCCATTTCAAGAAAAATGGCTTTTTTTTTAAAACTTTAAATGTGATACCTCGGATACCAACTGTACTTTATTGAAGGTAGTTTTGAATTGTGTGTTGATGATAATTAATTGAAAGTTTTCGATTAACCTTAATCAAATCCAATTGTTTTGGATTTGTTTTGAACATTCAATTCAATAACTTAAAAAAAAAAGTTGTAATCATCAAGGTTCCTGAGATGATAACTGAACATTCATTCCGTGCAAATTGAGTAACGCATTTGTTTGAATATATAAATTATTTTGTATATAGATAAATTTGTATACTTTATATAAGAAGGCATTTTAAGGAAAAAAATGTTTAAATAGCTAATTGCAATTTCATGTACTAAAATGTTCGATTCAAATCAATTGCAATTTCATTGTCAAAATCTGTTTGTTCAGGGCAGGCAATAAAATTTGGGCATATATAATATTTTCTCATGGAGTAATCTGTTCACCAAGTTGTCCTGTACAACTATTTTTCTGTGTATTGAAATTCAAAAGGAAAATAGAATTCAAGTTTTTTTTGTTGTTTAAAATCATTCATCCATCAAAATATTTGAACATTAGTCATTATCAGCCTTGAAATCTGAAAATTTAAGCGTTATAAAACTCTTCATAATTTATGTACCGATATACATATTCAGAACATTTGCCTAAAAAATTAACAACTCAGAGACACATATCGCTGTGACATGGTTTTAAAGTTATTCAATTTGCAAGAATAAAAGTTTGTTGGTAATACAACTGGACCTTGCAATTATCAAAAGTTCGAAATATTGAACAAATCACTTTACAAACAGCATTCTGATGCCGAGAAAAAATAATTATCTCTATTCACTTCAAGGGTTGATATATCTTTCTATTTCCTCCATTAAAATAATAACTGATGTGAAATAATGCATTTCAATATCTCTTTTGTGGAGAAATCAAATTTCTTTTCTCTAATCAGGGTGGCGACTTGACCGAAAAAGACGAGAAATGACCGCTTTCTTTTTATGAATCAAAAAGAGATCTTATCATTTGATTTAAAGAACGTAACGTTCCTTTAGTCTGATTCTCAAAATATTTGAATATATCCATACGTCATGAAAGGAAGAATTTTGATAAATTTCCATTACGAGTCAAACGTTTTGCAAGTTTGTGGCTTTGTAAGATTTTTTGAACTGACTCAAATTTGATAAGCGAATCGATGATAGCCCAAACAATTTTCGTCTATATTAAAAAAAAATAATTTGTTTATCACGTTTTATTTGCTTTTCCTTAATTATCTGAATTGGGACAGGGAATTTTAGGAAATAATTATTTTTTTCATTTTAGGGGAGGGAGTTTCAGTGAAGAAGTATGATTTCCTTTGGAACAGGGAATTTTTCACATGGAACGTGAACTTTCAGAAATAATTTCAATTTGGAATTAAAACACAGGAAATTCAAAAAATCTGTCTTCCAAAACGGAATTCGGCACAATTTCATCCTTTTTGAGTCATGAAATCAACTACTTGTTCCAAATTTAAACTTGTTTGTTGAAAATCAAATTTTCTTGTTCAAGTTGCATTATTCCGTTTCAAAATGCACCTAGTTTGGTTGTAATTCTTACTACTTTGTCAAAAATCAATCCATCTTTTTTTGGTGAAGCATCAAGTATTTAGTTGAATATTGATTTTTGAATTTGAAAATTAAACTATCGTTTTGAGAATTCATGTAATTCGTGGAAAATTTGCCTTTTTTGTAGAAAATGAACCTTTATGGTCAAAAATTAATTTTTTTGCTTAGAAATACATCTATTTAATTAAAGATCCATTATTACACTTGAAAATTTATAACTTTGTTCAATTATTTCGTTGAAATTTGTTGTAATAGAATTTTTTGAAATCGATCTTTTGTAGAAAATTATCTTTCTCTTCGAAAGTTAATATTTTTCTTCCAAAATTTGTCTTTACGGTCAACAATTCAAGTTATATACATTCAAACATTTTTCATTTTAGTCGAACATTCATCTAGTTGAAAATTCTTATGTTTGCTTAAAATTAATTTTTTAAGACAAAAATGTCACTATTCCACTTTTGTTCGAAAATTTTTATTTTTATGGTGTGAATTTCAATCATTCTGTTCAAAAATAGTGTTTTTGGGTTGGAAATTAATTTTTTCAAAAATTGAACTGTTCTAGCTAAATTGTCATCATTTTAGTTCAAAATTCGTCTTTCTGGTTTAAAATTCAACTACTTCAGTTAAAATTTACAATTTCATTTGATTCTCCATCATTTTATGTATAAATGTAATAATTAGTTTGTAGTTATGTTTTTGTTTTGTTTAAAGTTAGTTTTTTTATTTAATTTCTTCAAATTTCGTTGACAATTTATCTTTTTCAGTAAAAGTTATTTCACCTGTTTGAAAACTCAACTCCCTCAGTTGAAGATTATTTTTTTTTGAGTACAAAACACTTATTCTTGGTTTAAAATTGTTATATTCTCATCATAATAAGAAGGTATTGGTTTTATGTGAAAATCGACTTTCGCGGAATTTATGAAACCTCCACGTTTTGGGACCTCCTGATTCCAAAAAAGTAGTTTTTACGTTGGTGTCTGTCTCTCCGTTGTCGTTGTCGTCGTTGGTGTCTGCATACTCCATAAATTTTTTTGACTCCTCGAATGGATTGCCCTTTGGCACACATTTTTCAGAGAGAAAAAATGTTTCTTCATGGGAGCCCTACAAGATGGCGAATACAACTTTTTGGATTTTCTCAAAAAATCGAAAATTTCCATTTTGATCGCACAAAAAATAATTTAAAATAATCTGTGAACTCGAAAACTTTTGAAAGAATGATCATACTCGATCGTGCTTTGGCACATATTATGAAGGACAAAAAAGACAATTCGAGTTCGTTAACCAGCTATTTTGAAAGAAAAATCGTAGAGGGGAGCATTTTGGAATTTTTTTTGGACTTTGTTTCAAAGATTCAAAAATTGTGAGTACGGTTTCTTGTAGTAGGTAAAAAGTGAAAAAATCAATCCTCATGATTTTTTTCGATATAATCGAAATTGGCGGAGTTGTGGTTTTTTCAAAATTCAAAAATATAAACGAAAATGAGAATTTTTGGCCAAACAACGCAAGATATGAAAAAAAGTTTTAAGAAAAAAAAATGTATCTTTTTAGGAGCCCTCCAGAGTGATCTTAACAACTTTTCGGGTTTCCTGAAAAAATCGAAATTTCAAATTTTGTTCGCACGAAAAAAAAGGAAAAATAGAAAGATTAATTTTTGGCCAAACTGTGCAAGGTACGGGAAAATATAAATGAACTAAACTTGTGCACCAAAAAAAGATCTAGAAATTTGGTAAAAATAACTTTTTGATAGGACAAGTAGTTTTTGCTTCATTTACAAGAAAGCATATAAAAAATGAAAAAAATGAACTTTTAGCCAGTTGACACAAGCTTAGGAAAAATCAAGTAGACGCAAGTTCTTTACCACGAAAATATCTTTGAATGTGTTACCAACTTCTTTACCAGGACATGCATTTTTCATTTCAATCAGGAAAAATAACTATAACAAGGAAATGATAAAATTTAAAAAAAAATACTAAGGCTAACAGAGAAGATTGATAGAGAAAAGTTGTTCGCTCGAAAAATATCTGTAAATTTGTTATAATTTTTCTTTTCGGACGCGTAGTTTTTGTTTCAATCGTGAAAAATGAAATTAAATATTGAAAAATTGAATTTCTAGAAAAACTACACAACACGTGAAAAAAATTAGGCAACAAAATTTCTCTACCGCTTTGGACAAACTTTGCTCGAGTGCGCAGCACGAGACACGCGATTAGAATGTATTCATTAAAGCCGGAGAAGCTTTAACAAAAGATAATTCACACTCATCAAAATAAAGTAGTCGACATTTTGCTTTCAAGTTTCTAAAGCTTCACATATAACTGTAGGAAAGTACAAAGGCCGAGAGCGGAGCGCGAGGCGAGATCCAAAAGACACGCGCCCCGGGCGCGCTCAAACTTGCGAGCGGAGCGAGCCGCGCGGGATGAGAATTTGCCCGCGCAGCGAGCATATTTTTTTAAACTAAAAATGTTACTGTTTCATTTTTGATTGAAAATAATTATTTTTTGACTTCCTGTTTTGAAATTCAACTGTTCTGTTTAAGATTCATAATGTTATTTGGAAATTCATCACATTGGTTGTAAAATGAACCATTTTTTTCAAATCCGTCTTTTTTGTAATCGTGAATTGATTTCTATAATGGCAAGTTTAACTGTTCCAATTTTGGTAAAAAAATTATCTTTTAGTGTTGAAAATTAGAGTATTCTTTTCGAAATTGATTTATTTTGCAACGTTTGATCTGTTTTGGTAAAGGATTTTTAGAATGAACGTTATGAATAAAAATAAATGTTTCTGTTTTGCGACCAATATAAATATGTTAATTCTAGTTTTGACCGGGAAAATTGAAAAACTTGACCGTAAAGAACCGGGAAATGAAAGAGAATTTGAAATCGTCCGCCGAATCGCTACCCTGCTAATCTGCTGAATGAAGAAAGGCAGTATATCATTTTGATCCAAACAAAATTATCGAATATTGCAAAAGCATTTTTTGTTTTCTTGTGTATATCAAAACACTTACAATTTATGAAAAAATCTTTTGTTCCATAGAAGATATACCATTTCAAAAGCTAATTACTTCTCCCAAGAATAACAAGCAAGTAGATGAGAATATAAAAGGTCGAAAGACGTGCCAATATGTTCTTTCAATTTTCAACTGCTTGTCATTTAACAACGCCCTTAATTCGTTCAAAGCAAGTCTTATCACGTCATGAAGTAGTGACTTCACACAAAATTGCCTAGTATTAAATTGAGCTAGAAAATGGCATCAAAACATTGCAGAATGAGTAGTTTTCATTTGTTACAAAATGCAGTTGTCAACAGTTTGCAACGTTTTGATTCCTTCGGTTTCCGTGTGTTTGATTTGGTGCAAAGAAAATCCATTCAGAAATTGGATGTCATTGAAGGCATATTTCACTGTATGAAGCATACATTGTGCACAATTATTAGGATATTACTTGAAATGACAAGTGTCCTAATCCAAATTTTTTATGGTTGAATTATTTTAACAAATCATGCGTTCATATTCACGCATGAATGCTCACAAAATTTTGTTTTGCAAAATTTTGTAACGTCAGATATACAACATCAGATAAAAAATATTTCTAAGATTCACTGTGAATACGTCATAGTAGAAGTAAAACAATGATTGTAAAATCGAAACCTGGCGTGTCGACGCGATACGAGTCAACAGATTTTTTTTCGCAGAAATTTGTATGTATGTTACGTATTGAGGCTCACATTACATTTATATGTACGTAATCGATTTACATACAGCCTTTTACATAACTAGGTCGATCTTGTTTTAATTTTACTCATAAACGATTGTTGAATAGGGAAATTATGCAGATACATGTGAATGCGGATGTAAAATTGTAAAAGATATAAAACGGTCACGTTTTCTAATATGCGCCATATGATAATGATGCGGACGCCTAGTAGATACATCATACGACCCCGCTAAAATTCCACAAAAAAAGAATAATAATAATTTCACCGTGACACTTCATAATAAAAAAATATACACGAAGAAAATGGCTCAATGTTCAAATGATTTTTTTTTCTAAAGTAAACTCAATTTCTGCATCTGTGGAATAACTATAAAATTTTTATGGTGTAGTTAAAATCTAGAACGGAAAATGAATATATCACTTTTAATTTTTGACGAGTTTAAAGCTCAATGAGTGAGTGCACTATATAATTGAGTATTGTGACTTGGAAGAATATTTTCAAGAAATATTCATGAAAAGGAGAACTTCTCAACTAAAGGTGTTAGATGAATCTTTTTTTAAAAATGTAGAAAGTTGCTTTTACTGCAATAATTCCTCAAATAAAAATCATTTGATTACGTAATATTCAACTTTCAAAATTTGAAAGGACATAGTTCATTGGCCTTTGTTACTTCTAAATTTCTGAACCACTGCTCGGAGTACATATGTATATGTATAGAGAATAGTTCAAGGTCATGAAGTAATTATGCAGCGAAAGGACTCACGTATGTCGTCGTAATTCTTATCTATTCGACAGTATCACTGTTCCAACGCGTTACAACAGGAAGTTGCAAGAATATAACAAAAACGCTCAAATAGAAGTTTTATGTAACTACAACGAAATCGCTAAAATAAAGCAAATATTTGGTTCAATCAACCCCAAAATTTCGTTATTATTTGCTCTATTTAAAGAAATCTTATGCACTTTACTGATATTTTCTTTCAAATATATCAAACGATTTCTTTAAATAAACATTTTTTTATGACTTAAAAAACTAAATCATCATATTGAAAAGAATTGTGGAAAAAAATATTTAGAATATGTATAGCTGAATTATATAAAGGTAAAGTGACATTAAATGATAAATTAAATTGTTTTTTTCCATAGAAAGTTTTTCTGCAGTCGAAACATTGATTTTCAAGACATTTTTAATATTTTTGTAACGAAAGCACAATACTTTAATCTCACGTGCGATTTTTACTGAAAACAAGAATATTTCTGCTACTGACGTGCAAACCACGAACCCAATCGTTCGTTTTTTGAGCTCGAAAGCGATGAACTGTTTCAAAAGACAGCATGTGATCAATTGGTCCGCGGAATGCAAAAATAGAATTTTACAGAACGGTGTATTTAACTTTTGAATTGTAGAATGTAGCTTTTTAACCTCACAATGTTTGCAAATTTACAACTGCCCCGCAAGAGAATAAAAAGAATCCGAGAAAAAGCAAGAATTCAAGAAATAATTTGTATTAATTGGACAAAAGTACATTTTCAATTAATATTTTATTCTGCGGTAATCATTTGAAAGTCGTTAAAATCAATCCTCTGATCGTCAAAGGTAATGGGGAATGTAAAATTCATGTTGCACCGCTTAAAAATATGTGAACTTAATTTCAAATCGAAGCAGCTTCAAATTTATTCGAAGAGATCATAACGTTGGCAATCTTGTGTATTGTAAGGAATACCAACTATTTTGCATAAGAATTAGAGTCAATTTCTATCTAACAAAATAAGTGTTCATTTATGTAATTAAAAAAATAACTAATTTGCTATTCAGAACAAAAGATTTGTTCACATAATTTCATATTTATTATTTGGATAAACGATATGCATGTGTATGATTAAAAATTACTTCTCAAAACGAAAACCCCTTATTAGAAGTATGATTTGACTTTACTGTAACTTATTCGTTCCACGCTGTTCCGGTTTTTCATCAAAACAAAATCGATGCACTCCAAGAGAAATAAATTACTCACACAAAATTAACAAATGAAATTTGTTATCGAGATTATTTCATACATTTTCTTTGGAGGAGTAGGGGGGACGCGAAAAAATTTAACACCAGAAAAAATATAAATTCAATCAAATAAGTTTTTGGGTCAAAAAAAGAATAAACTTGAAAGACTAAAATTTTATTTTAATAAACAACACCCATAATGTTAATTAGCTCAGAAAAAAAATCCCCTTATCCCAGCTTCTAGCCTTATGGAAACTCCTCCTCCAGCTTGAATGTATAACCTTCAATTTTAATTTTTACAGAAACCGATTACAAAAATTTTGCATTGTAAATTCGAATTGTATTACTATTTATCTTCGATTTCTGCACACACGTCTGCTGCATGAATGTGTATGCTTGTTCTCGGCTTTGCGCATCTGCCGTTTGTTGAAAATGAAAAGTAAAGTTATATTTTTATTCAAAGAGAAACTCACGAGCATTTCTGGCGTTGGGTGTTTCATGTTGTTACAATAATCCACGAGAAATATCACTTACGATCGATTTTGACACTTTAAAGCACTTGTACATGCAACCTAAAACCGACCACGTGTCGACGCTCGGAGCCAATGAATCTGTCTGCCGGTTCGCCTCGAGAATGAAACTGGAATAACCGCGATTCGTGGAGGCTACGTGGGGAGAAAACGAAAGGAAATGACCCAATAGAAAAACCAAAGAGGTATCCGTCAATTAAAAAAAAAAAAAAACAACAAGAGAAGTGATCACATTTGCCAAGGACATACAGGCTACATTATTATAAATAAAATATATAAAATCAATAGTTATACAACAATGTTCAAAAGCTTCTGTTCGAAGAATTTCATAGATTCGAATAAAGTAGAATAAACGCGATAAACTTATTATTATTATTATTATTATTATACCATTAAGCCAAATCCCTTTCGGGGTAAGCGAAACTCGTTTGATATTATATATTTATGTACAAAGTATAACCTTGGTTACACAAAAATGGTCTTAACTCTTTAGTAGGGGCATTATTTTTTAATTGTTTCTAAATTTGTTTCAATCAACGAAGTAATGATATTATGCAATAAATTATACAATGTCCGTATGATGAATTCTCCTTCTTTTTGTGTGTTGTCTACTCTCTTCCTAGGAAGCCTTGCATTATTCGAAAACATCCAATTCTCAATTCGTTATTTCAAACTCCATATTCTTCATTTGGACGCTGATTCATCAAGACTTTATTATTTTACTAATTTGAATCATGTGGCAAATTAGTTTGTAAAAATCCCAGCAAATTAGCAAATAATTTGATAAATCGTTAATATTTTTTATTGCAGTTTCGGACATACTCTTATTGTTTCATTAGTAATCGAATTGTTGAAAAAATTTCGATTTTTTTTCTCGAAAGCCAAAAATTGGTATATTTTATTTGGAATGGCACTTTCTTAAAATGTTTCATGATGGATTCCGCGCGCGTGCGTATGTTGCTAGGTCAATACCACGCTACATGTAAAGAAACTGCCGGGTGATTCTGCAAGAGTTTACGTGACGTCAAAGATTATCATTTTTTATTACATGTTTTTTTTTAGCTGAACTTTCATGATAGCTTGAATTCCTTATCGCAATAATAACAAACGTGTTTTCAGTGAACCTTATATTGAGAGGCTTAATCATGACCCTGCGCAACAGCAATGGCAGAGATAAAATTATTTTTATTCAAGTAAAAAAATGTTCAAAAATGTGGGAACTCTTATTAACAGGGAAAAGGTAAAATGTGGGAATAGTTAAAGAAAGTGGTCTCTCTTGGTAATGGAAAGGGCATCGATCTTATCGATAAAGAAAATGAATGAATGACTTAATGGGTAAATATTTATACTCAATTTACTAAGAAAGGAAAATTAGGTGAAGGTTAATAATTGCCTCGGTAGGAACAGGAGGAGCACACATTTCCTTGTTTTTCTTGCAACAGGGTCTTCGAACTATTACATTTACTGGCTGAAAAAAGAACATAATTATGGATAGCTCAACATTGAAAATAAGAAATAATGTCCTCAGAAAACATGTCACAGATTTGAGAAGTTTTTTTTTTCTTAATAAGCGAAATGATTACCAGATTTTCTCTTGGGGATCTTATGTGTTCCATCACTGTAACATTTATTTTCTTCAGATTTAGGATTTGGTTTCTACTAATTTGGCTTCATCATAAGCTTTTGTTAAAGACCTGAATACCCGAGGTTAGAGTAGATAAGCTGACTTCATTTTGTACTTTATTATCATCAAAACAAAAGATTTGATTCATTTTCGGAATTCAAAGTCCTACACTGATAACTGTTTCGTTCTTTAATCGTATTCCTTATTTGAACTACTGATGAAGTGTTGTTTAAGTAAGAACTAGATGAAAATAATTTCTTTTGGAAGAATATAAAGGAAAATCTTGTAAAAAGTTTCTGTAAATAAAACGCAGGTTGAATCGAACAGGAAATCACGCCGGATTGGATAATAAATGCACGCGAGAAAGGTTAAATTTAAGGTAAAGGTCAGGTCCAAGGTCAATTAAATGGCGTGTTTTATCCATTATTCAGGAAAAATATTATAATATAATATTTTCAAAATAATATCCATATCCAAAAATGATCTTTTCTTCCGAAATCGAAAATCATTGATAAACATCATCGTGAAATTTTAAATAAAATATATAAATAATAGCTTACTGCATGACTGATATGGTATACCTTTGGTGTCACTAAAAGAGTAGGTTCAACAATATCCTCAGCATCGGACATCTGCGTTTGGAGTATCTGCTCCTTGGTCAAGCACTTGCAAATTTTACTCAAAAGGGTAATATTTTTCGTTTTCATATTTGCAGTTTTCTATTTCGTAAATTCAAATTCCAAAGTGACACTTTTTCTCTGAGGAACAGATATTTTCTACTTCATTCGAACACACTAATTCACGATTCGGGAATGAGTTGGTTTTCTATTATGTTCCACTATATAATTGATTGTTTTGTTACTGGGATAGAGCTGCACGTTAACCCTGGAAAAGGGATTCCTGGTGAAGAAATGAGATTCTCTTTTCAAATTTGATATTTATAGGGAAAACGCCGGATGACCTATTGCGCCTGAACGATGCAATTGGTCGAAGATACGCTATCAGCTATGACCCTCTGTTTGATAATTATGGGAAGCACATTAATGTGTTTAAAATTGTTAGGATGATTGTATAAAATTATTGAAGTACGGAACAGATACGTCTTCTGAAGCTAGGAATTGATTTCTTCTGTGAATTTACTTTTTTTTGTGCCATTAAGCAATAATCACTTGCGGGGTAAGCGTAACTCGTAAAGAGTTATAATTGGTTGAGTTGGATACACGGGAGGACACCAGTCTCCTGCCAACATGCCAACAGCACGCGGTATTTCCAAACGGTTACCCATCCAAGTACTATCCACGCCCAACACTGCTTAACTTCAGTGATTGGGCGGGAACTGGGTTTTCAAGCGTGGCATGGCCGTTGGCAAATTCAATTTTGAGGCTGAAATACGAATTTTCTGAAAGGCAATTAAATTTTCGAGCACAAAAATTTCATTTTCGACCAAGAAAGATGAATTTTAAACCGTGAAAGATGATTTTTTGTGAAAAAGATGAATTTTTGACTTATAAGGACAAATTTTCAACAAGAGTTGATTTTTTGACCAAAAGATATTGATTGCACAAAACAATTAATTTTCCAACAAAGTACTTAAAGTTTTGGCTAAATAGTTGGAATTGGAAATCCAAACGATAAATTTTTATAGAACTCAATCGAATTTTTAACAAAAAAGTTCATTTCTACCAAAAAAGATTAGATTTTACCGAAAAAGTTGAATGAAAAAAAAAAGGAATAAGGTTTGAACCAAAAATTTCATTCACAACCGAACAGTTGAATTTTAAACTTTTACAAGATCTTTTCCAATCTAAAATAGGATAGTTAGGATTTTCCAATGGAAAATTGATTTTGAACCAAAACAATTTCCAATAAAATAGTTAATTTTTCACCTTAGAATATAAATTTTATATATAAGAACTGATGAACCAAGTCAAAAATTTAAATTTCCTACAAAAAATTTTAATCTTGAATAAAAAAACCTAAATTTCAAGCAAGCGAATGAATTTTCAACTCAGAAAGCGAATCTTCAATTAAAAAAATCAATTTTTATGAAGCAGCTGAATTTTGAACCAAACAAGATTTGAATTTTGAATAAAAAACCATTGGATTCAATAAGAAAATACTAACATTAAACAAAATACATGAACTTTCAACTGCATAGATGAATTTTCTGATGGAAATGATCATTTGCAATAAAAAAAAATACCATCTAATGGAATAGTTACATTTTCAGTTCGGAGAAATAGTGCTCAACCAAAGAAAAAAAAACAAATTTTCAACAAAACAATTAGATTTTTAACCACAAAGATAAAGTTCCAACTAGAATGAAGAATCTTCATCGAAAGGAATGAATTTTCAGCAGAAAAATGAAATATCGAAAAGATACATGAATTTATACTGAATAGTTTATTTTCCGAATTACAAATACACAGAGTTGCATTTTTTACTAAATTATTTTGAATCAAAAGACATAAATTCCGAAACAAAAATGTAATAGAGTAGACTTTCCAACAACAAAAAAGTTCAAACTGAAATTAGGTTGGACTTTCTCATGCTCAAATCGGAATTTGACCGAAGAAAGGAAGTGTCCCTGAAAACAGAAAAAAAAGGGAAAAATCATTTGAAAAAATTTTATTTCGACATTAGAAAACATGTAATAAACGTGATCTGAGGTCGAAACGTTACATCCATTTGCCCCCCCCCCCCCCCCATATTAGTAACGTAAATATCTTATGAACGGCCTCTGCGAGGTTGGAAAATTCGGAAAGCCCAATTTTGGTCAAAATCAGATATTCAAATTTTAATCCAGAAAGGTGTTTATTTTTTAAACCGTCCATTCTACAAAATACATTCAAAGAATAGGATATTCATGATTGTTTCATTCACGGATAAAAATTTGAAATATGTTATATTTTTAATATTATTTCCCACAATTTAAAGATCATTGTCAATAAAAATTTGCACATTTTTTACTGGAAATGGAAATAATCAAAGTGAGAAAATTCTCATTCAACTCTAGAAACGTGTTAATGATTTTAAAATATTGTAACTTGGGACGTTCCCATTAGGTATTGAATATAGTAGAACTTTGGGATATTTTTTGGATTCAACCATTTTTCGTTCAATACATTTACAGTTAAAAGTTACGAAATTCGATTTTCTGAATGGAAGTGTTCAAAACGGAATAATTTCTGATTATTATTGAAAGTGAGCGGCAGGCGCCTTAGAACAAGGATTTCGTAGTTCATTAGGTCGTAATTAAAATAGTTTTAATATTCACCCCACCCCCACCCCCCCACCCCACCCCCTCTCCCCTCCCCCTCCCCCCCCCCCCCTCCTCC
>WSXT02195379.1:1662-19271 GCA_011762715.2 Neuroterus valhalla
TTTCCTATACTTGTTCTATACATATCCTATTCATTCATATAATTGTTCTATCCATTTCCTTTCCATTTCTTCACTTGCTCCATCAATTTTCCATTCATTTCTATACTTGTTCAACCCTTTTCAATTCATTATATACTTGTTTCATCCATTACCAATTCATTATATTCTCGTTCCATCCATTTCCCATTTATTAAGTACTTGTTTTATCCATATCATATTTAATATATACTTGTTCTATCTATTCACTATTTAATATATATTATACTTGTTCCATGAATTACTATCCATTATATACTAACTTGGTCTATCCATTTCATATTCATGTCTATACTTGTTCTTCCCATTTCCCATTCGTTCCTATGCTTGTTCTATCCATTTATGCCATATCTTTGTTTTCAGTCTCTTTCTCCATTCATATAATTTCCCTATCAATTTTCCTATACTTGTTCTATGTATATCCTATTAACTCATATAATTGTTCTATCCATTTCCTTTCCATTTCTTCACTTGTTCCATCAATTTTCCATTTATTTCTTTACTTGTTTCAATCCTATTCAATTCATCATATACTTCTTTCATCCATTTCCAATTCATTATATACTCGTTCCATCCATTTCTCATTTATTGAATACTTGTTCTATCCATTCCCTATTGATTATATACTTGTTCTATCCTTTTATGCCATATCTTTGTTTTCCCTCTCTTTCATCATTCATATAATTTCCCTATCAATTTTACTATACTTGTTCTATACATATCCGGTTCATTCATATCATTTTTCTATCCATTTCCTTTCCATTTCTTTACTTGTTCCATCAATTTTCCATTAATTTCTATACGTGTTCCAACCCCTTTCAATTCATTATATACTTGTTTCATCCATTTCCAATTCATTATATACTCGTTCCATCCATTTCCCATTCTTTATATACTCGTTCCATCCATGTCATATTTAACATATACTTGTTCTATCTATTCACTATTTAATATATATTATACTTGTTCCATGAATTACTATCCATTATATACTAACTTGGTCTATCCATTTCATATTCATGTCTATACTTGTTCTTCCCATTTCCCATTCGTTCCTATGCTTGTTCTATCCATTTATGCCATATCTTTGTTTTCAGTCTCTTTCTCCATTCATATAATTTCCCTATCAATTTTCCTATACTTGTTCTATGTATATCCTATTAACTCATATAATTGTTCTATCCATTTCCTTTCCATTTCTTCACTTGTTCCATCAATTTTCCATTTATTTCTTTACTTGTTTCAATCCTATTCAATTCATCATATACTTCTTTCATCCATTTCCAATTCATTATATACTCGTTCCATCCATTTCTCATTTATTGAATACTTGTTCTATCCATTCCCTATTTATTATATACTTGTTTTATCTATTTTTTATTTATTATATATTATACTTGTTCCATCCATTCCCTATTCACTATATACTTTGTCTATCCATTTCATATTCGTGTCTATACTTCTTCTTTCCATTTTCTATTCGTTCCTATGCTTGTTCTAGCCTTTTATGCCATATCTTTGTTTTCCCTCTCTTTCATCATTCATACCATTTCCCTATCAATTTTGCTATACTTGCTCTATACATATACAATTCATTCATATCATTTTGCTATCCATTTCCTTTTCATTTCTATACTTGTTCCATCCATTTCCTCTTTATTATGTACCTATTCTATCCATTTCCTAGTCATGATAGACTTTTTTTTATCTATATCATATTCATTATACACTTGTTGTATCAATTTCCTATTAAATATAGAATCTTTGTTTCCATTTTCTATGCGTAAGAGACTTGTTCTATCCCTTCCCTATGCTGTCTATACTTGTTCTCGCTACATAATATTCGTTCTATACTTGCTCTATTAATTTCCTCTTCACTCTGAACTTGTTCTATCCATTCCCTATTCATTCTATATTTGTTCCATCCATTTCCTATTCATTCTATAATTGTTCCATCCATTTCCGTTCCAATATAAACCTATTCCATCCATTTCCTTTTTTTTCTATACTTGCTCTATCCATTTCGTATCCATTCTATACTTTTCCCTTCCATTCCCTATTCATAATATATTATACTTATTCCATCCATTTCTTATTCATTATAGATATGTCCTATCTATTTCATATTCATTTTAGAATTGTTCTATTCATTTGATGCTCATGAGTGAATTGTTCTATCTATTTCATGTTCATTTGAGAATGGTTCTATCCATTTCCTATGAATTACAGACTTGTTCCAACCATTTCTTATTCATTCTGTACTTGTTCCATCCATCTCCTATTCATGCTTTACTTGTTCCATCCATTTTCTTTTTGTTCTATACTTGTTCAATCCATTTCGTTTCCATTCGATACTTGTTCCTTTCATTCCTTATTCATACTATATCATACTTGTTCCATCCATTTCCTATTCATTATATATTATACTTATTCTATCCATTCCCCATTCATCATAGACTTATCCTATCTATTTTAAATTCAT
The DNA here is from genome assembly GCA_011762715.2 of Neuroterus valhalla. NCBI lineage: Eukaryota > Metazoa > Arthropoda > Insecta > Hymenoptera > Cynipidae > Neuroterus > Neuroterus valhalla. Next base: position 4,181 of record WSXT02195379.1, read on the forward strand.
TGTAGACTTGCTCTATCGATTACCTATTCATTATATACTCGTTTCATCTATTTCCTCTTAATTCTACACTTGTTCCATCCATTTCCTTTTCATTCAATACTTGTTCCATCCATTTGGTTTCCATTCGATACTTGTTCCTTCCATTTCCTATTCATACTATATTATACTTGTTCCATCCATTTCCTATTCATTCTATATTATACTTATTCTATCCATTTCCTATTGATCATAGACTTATCCTATCTATTTTACATTCATTGTACACTTGTTCTATCAATTTCCTATTCATTAAAGAAATGTTATATCCATTTCGTTTTCATTATAGAATTGTTCTATCCATTTCCTATGCATAAGAGACTTCTTCTATCCCTTTCTTATTCGTCTGATACTTGTTACATCTATTTCCTATACATTCCATATTCTTCCATCCATTTCCGTTTCATTCTAAACTTATTCCATCCATTTCCTCTTCATTATATATTATACTTGTTCTATCCATTTCCTATTCATTATATTATACTTATTCCATCCATTCCCTATTCCTTACATATTATACTTATTCCATCCATTCCCTATTCCTTATATATTATACTTGTTCCATCCATTTCCTATTCATTATATATTATACTTGTTTCATCCATTCCCTATTCATTATATACTTGGTCTATCCGTTTCATACTTATGTCTATACTCGTTCTTTCCATTTCCCATTCATTCTATACTTGTTCTATCCATTTCATATTCATTCAATACTTATTCTATACATTCCCCATTCATTTTTATACCTCTTTATCCATTCCCTATCCGTTTGTTTTCTTGTTCTATCTATTCCGTATTCATTCATATGCCTGTTCTATCCGTTTCAGCCATATCTTTGTTTCCGCTCTTTTTCTCCATTCATATCACTCCCCTATCAATTTTCCATCCATTTCTATAATTTTCCTATCCATTTTTCCGTATAAATTCCATAATATCTATTTATTTGCTATCTTCATAAAGTGTCTATTCATTTCTCACCAATTTGTATCCTTTTCTTATTATTTCATCGCTCTCTGCATCCATTCAACTTTTTTTATAGAAAATGTACCATTGAGCCATGCCTGTCCTAAGTTTGGGACAAAAATATACTGATGATGGGGCGATATCGGCCTATGTTCTTCTTCTCTAGATCCTCTTGCTTCTTATGCTTCCTTTTCTAACTTTTTCACCAATCCGTCCTTCCACAAAATTTCTTGACATTCTCTCACCATCTTCTCCTTTGTGTTTTTTCTACCTAATTACGTACCCTGCATTTTCTCTTCCCGTCTTCTCTTTATAGGTTTCTTCTTTTGAATAATTTTTTAGACTCTTTCCAGGTATTCGTAACCATTCCTTGCTCCCTAATTCTTTAAAAATAATTCTAGCAACCCTCTATTTCATACCTTATGCCGTTCATTGGATTTTTATTCTCCTTTCCTCCCACATCCACTCATCACCAGCCTCTCTTCTCATCTCTTCTCTCTTTCCCTCAGTCCTTGTTTTTTTCCTCTCCTAACAATTCCATAAATTATCTTCTCCATACTAACATTTCAGACTCCTGATTGAATTTTGTTCGTTTTTTCTTCTCTCTATGAACTACCGTCCGTTCTCATTCCTCCGTTCGTTTTCTGCTTCGTCCCTACTCCTTTTATTATCTTCTTCTTCCTTATATTACATAACACACACTCTTCCTTCTTCCTCTTGTATTTTTCTGTACTGCTCTTCTCGTTTCTGTATTCTCCTTATTCTTTTTTTATTTCCCTTTTTTTCTCTTCCGATCTCTTATCCCAGTCACTTTTTTTCCTCCTTTGCCGACCTCATGTATAACTGTACCCTTAAATATACTTTTTAATTTTCCTGTCACCATTCCCATCTCCTCTTTTATATCTTTCACTTCGATTTCTACTACATTTATCCTTTTCCTAAATTCTTCAATTCCCTCTGCTGACAAATTACCTTTCCCCACTCTTTTGATTCCCTTTGAATGGTTTCCGGTTTACTCTCTTTTTCCACTTTTTGATGTGACTAATAATCAGAGATTATCCTTGTTAAGATCCTTGTCCCTAACTCTAGCCTCTTTATGTCCTTTCTTTTCTCATCTCCAACCATCTTAACTCTCTATTCTCTTCAGTTATTTACTCCCATTCTCTTTTGATATTCTTCAACTATATCCCTTTCCTTTCAATTCTTATTTCCTTCTATTATTTCCTTCAACCCTCTGTATCTCTATCTAAGATCCCTCCGATTATCTTTCACGTCATATTTTCTGTCCTTATCTCTTCTTCCATCGATCTTTTTCTTTGTTCTTTCAACCCATTTCCATATTTTTTCTTCCCCGTTAAATCTTCCTTGCCCTAAATTCCCCAGAACACCATTATTTTTCCTCCCTACCCTCATTTCTGCCCACTTGCATTTACTTCTCTACATTCCCTTCCCTCATTCTTACTCTACTCTCGTCTTCCTCCCCTCACCTCCTTACAGCCCCTCATTTCCTCTCATTGCTACTTTCTTTCATCACTTCTCCTCATTTTCTTTTCTCTCCTCACTTTTCCTACTCGTCCATTTATTAATTTTTCCGTACTGCCCGTATTTCCTCTCTCTTCTCCTCATTTTTTCCTCTCCCCTTGTTCATCCTTACTTGCTCTTACTTCTTATTCCCTCTCACTGCTACTGTCTCCCATCGCTCCCCCATTATTTTCTTTTCTCTCCCCACTTTTCCGACCCATTCCTCCATTAATTTTTCTATATTGCCAGTACTTCTTCTTACTTCTTCTCATTTTTCTCCCTTCCCTCATTCCTCCTTACTCGCTCTTGCTTCTCTACATTTCCTTTCCTCCTCCTACTTTCCTTCTTCTTCCTCCCTTTATCCTCACCCCTCACCTCCTTATAGCCCCCCATTTCCTCTCACTAATACTCTCTCCCATCACTTGTCCTCATTTTCTTTTTTGTCCCTAGTTTTCCTACCCATCCTCCGATTAATTTTTCCGTATCAACCGTACTTTTCTTACTTCTTCTCATTTTCCTTCTCTTCCCTCATTTCTTTTTGCATCTCCTTATAGTCCCTCATTTCTTTCACTTCCCAGAATTTTCTTTTCTCTCCGCACTTTTGCTACCTACTCCTCTATTAATTTTTCCGTATGGCCCGTATTTCCTCTTTTTCCTCCTCATTTTCCCTCCTCACTTGCTCTTACTTCTTTACATTTCTTTCCCCATTCCTTACTTTCCCTCATCTTCCTCTTATAGCCCCTCATCCCCTCTCTCTTCTACTCCCTTCCATCAATTCCACTCATTTTCTTTTCTCGCACCACTTTCCTCACCCATCTCTCCACTAATTATTCCGTGTTGCCCGTGCTTCATCTTAATTCTCCTCGTTTTCTCTCCTTGCCTCATTCTTTATCACTTGCTCTTACTTTCTACGCTTCCTTTCCTAATCCTTACTTTACCCTCGTATTTTTCTCCCTCCCCTCCTTATAGTCCCTCATTTCCTCTCAATGCTACTCTCTCCCATCACTCCCCCTCTTTATCTTTTTCCTCTTCACTTTCCTTACTCACTCCTCCACTAATTTTCCGTATTGACCGTACTTCCTTCAACTTATCCTTATTTTTCCTCCCTCCCTTCATTCATCCTTACTTGCTCTTACTTCTGTACATTCCTTCACCCATCCCACTTCCCCTTACCTTCGTATAGCCCCTTACTTCCGCTCAATGCTGCTCTCTTCCATCACTTCTCCTCATTTTCTTTTCTCTCCTCACTTTCCCTTCACTAATTTTTCCGTATAACTTGCACTTCCTCTCACGTGTGCTCATGTTACATCCTTGTCTCATTCCTCCTTACTGCTTACACCTTTCTGTTTTCGTCTTCTTCATCCTTGTTCTCCCTCATCTTTCTCCCCTCACCTCCTCATAGTACCTCCTTGCCCCTCATTTTCCTCACCCTCTACTCCACTTATTTTTTCTTTTCGCTCTTATTTACCTCCACTAGCCCGAAATTCCCAATCGTTTTTAAATTTTTTTTTCGGAAGTACTCTCCACAAATCAAACAGAGTGGGTAAACTTTCTAGAGAAAAAAATTAATTTTTGATTATTCTAGAATTTTGAATTAGGAAGATGAATTTTCTACAAAAAAAAATTAAGTTTCAACCAGAATATATTAATTTTCAATTGGAAAACAGTTGAAATAATTCGAAAAAGGAGAATTTCCAACAGAATAGTTGAAACCTCAATCAAAACAGATTTCTTTACAAATCAAAATTACGGAATAGTTAGTTTTTTTAACAAAAAAGAAAAAAAAAAATTTCAACAAAAAAGGAAGATTTGATATTTCAGTTCAGAAAAGTATAAGAGTCTCAAACAAACCAAAACTACTCTGCAAAAGTAGTTCAATTTTAGACCAAAGAGATGGATTTTCAACTGAAATTATAAAATTTCGTGAAAGTTGATATTTCAACAGAAAAAGATTTCGAATCTCAATCCAAAAGGGTTTGATTAATAAAATAGGCGAATTCTTAAAATAATAGTTGTATCTCCAAACAACACACATCTAAAATATAAATGTTTTATTGAAAATTTGCTCTTTTTGATGAAAAAATTAATCTTCCAGGCTGAAAATTCATCTTTTCGGTTGATAATTCGACTGCTTCTTTTAATTACACAGCTCCCTTAAAATATAAATTTTCCCCCTCCTTTTATTCTTTCAGCTCAACGTAAATTGCGGGTTTGCGTACTGCGTAGTGAGACCCGAGCTAAACAAGGCTATAAATGTGTATATTCGAGACGTCTAGTTTCACTGGAAGCGTCCCATTGCTGCCAGTTCACAACGCACCTATGCGAGTTTGATTTCAAAAACCTAGTTACAAAATTGGAGAAGGGGGTTAATTTGAGGGTGTCCTAGGGTGGCCTGAGAACTATATTCAGCGCTAACTACCACTGAAACCCAATTAAAATATATTCTCCAATTAAAATCTGCTTCGAAAGAAGGGGAAGACCCCTATATCCAGTGGATTCCTCATTTTCCCTTTTTTACCCCATTTCAAAAGTTTCTCTCGAGCAGGGTTGAACCAGGAGGTGTACAAATATACTCCCTAGACTCTAGAGACTCTGGAGAGCAAACCACCCTCGTTTCGGTCTCCGGGTCCTCTGAAAAGGCCACCCGACCACCCAATGACTAACCCCTATTGCGACGTTGTGGTGGTAGTTGGTACCGACAACCCCACAGTTTCTGGCGGTGACGCACGGTTTCATTACGGTTAAATAGTGTTTTTTTTTGCGCTCCTTACTTCGGTCCGCGAGAGCGCCGCCGCAATGTGTATATTATGCAAAACGTGGCAAGGTCCGCGGGGTAATGCCGCCCACTCTGTCACGTACTACCCATTAAGAGCGGAGATCGTTCTTGCGATAGAGCACTGCTCTCATGATGAAGCGGCCTCGTTTGAATATTGACTTTTGCCAATGTGTCACGGGTGGTAGAGGAGATCCTATCCGCGGGATGCGATGGGATACGTCTCCACTTAGACTGTAACGGCACTTTTCCTAGAGTAGACGATAGGAAAGTAAGTGATATCAAAACGATATATTTCATGTTTTATCGGTCATGCTGTTTTCTCCTTCTTTCCATGATACGATTTTTATTATTTTTTAATCAGAAAACGCTTGTATTTGGTTTGACGTTTGGTCATGGGAGTGGAAAACTGCAGAGTGCGTTACCTTATACACCTAGTAAGCCTACAAGCTATGCCTGACGTTTTGGATTCTGCGGGGTAATAGACTTCTACAACGCCTTCCAGTTTACAGAGTCAAAAGCTGCTCTGAAATCCACAAAGAATACAACTAGTTTCCTTTTCTTCTGACTCGAGATCCTATGGACTAGGAAATTGAGTATATCGTTGCTATCGTTGATCATTATTCTTTTTCTAAACCACGTGTGGTTGTGTGGAATGCCTTCCTCTTCCTCTACCTATCTTTTCAGCCTTATTCTTAACACTCCTGCCTGGACTCTATATCTCACTGACATAAGTGAAATACCTTTTCATTCTTCTGCCCTTTTTCCCTCTCCTTTTTCCATCAATCACCAGCCCTGTATTCCAATCCTTGGGCCACCCTCTACGTTTCCAAACCTTATTCAAAATCCTCTACATCTCTTCTTTCACCCCTTCCGTCTTTGTAGGCATTATGGAGAAGCGTTAATTGGATAATCAGGTTCGAGCAGTCTTTGTACAACTTGTTCTATCCGTTGCCTATACTCATTGTATACTTAATATATTCATTTCCTTTGCTTGTTCCACCCATTTCCTATTCATTATATACTCGTTCTATCCATTTTCTATTCATTCTATACTTGTCCCATCCATTTCCTATTCATTATATACTCGTTCTATCCATTTTCTATTCATTCTATACTTGTCCCATCCATTTCCTATTCATTATATACTTGTTCTATTATTTGCCTATTCATTCTATACTTGTTTCATCCCTTTCCTGTTCATTATATGCTTGGTCTATCCATCGCCTACTCATTCTATACTTTATACACCCATTTCATATTCATTATATACTTGTTCTATCCATTTCAGATTCATTCTATACTTGTTCTTTACGTTTCCCATTCATTTTTATGCTTGTTCTATCCATTTTCTATTAATTATATACTTGTTTTGACCACTTTCTATTTATTATACTCTATCCATTGTATCTTCATTCTAAACTTAATAGATCCATTCTCTTTTCATTCCTATACTTGTTCCACCCATTTCCAATTCATTACATACTTGTTCCATCCATTTCCTATTCATTATATTCTTGGTCTATCCATTTCCTATTCATTATATACTTGTTCTATCCATTTCCTATCCATTATATACTAGTTATATCTATTTCCTATCCATTTATATACTTGTTACATCCATTTCCTATTCATTCTATACTTGTTCCATCCATTGCCTATTCATTCTATACCTAATATATCCATTTCCTATCCATTATATACTTGTTCCATCCATTTCATTTCCATTTTACTTGTTATATACGTTCCCCATTCAATTTTTCACCTGTTCTATCCATTTCATATCCATTCCTTTGCTTCTTCTTTACATTTCTAAATAAACATATATTTGTTCTTCCCGTTTCCTATTCATTATATACTTGTTCTATCCCTTACCTATTCATTCTTTACCTTATATATCCATTTCCTATTCATTGTATACTTGTTCCATCCATTTCCTATCCATTCTATACTTGGTCTATCCATTTCATATTTATGCCTATACTTTTTCTTTCCATTTCCTATTCATTCTATTCTTGTTCTATCCATTTCCCATTTATTGATATGCTTGTTCTATCCACTTCTGCCATATCTTTGTTTTTTCTCCCCTTCTCCATTCTTATCATTCTTCTATCAATCTTCCATCCATATCTTCACTTTTTCTATCTATTTTCACCGTATAAATTCCATAATATCTGTTTTTTGCTATCTTCATAAAGTTTGCATACATTCCCATTCAATTTCTATCCTTTTCCTATTATTCCATCGCTCTCTGCATTCATACAACTTTTCTCGTGAAGAATGTACCATTTAGTCATGCCTGTTCTAAGTTTGAGACGTGAATATGCTGATGATGAGGAAACAGCAGCCTTTATTTTTCTTTTCTAAATTCTCTTACTTCTTATGCTTCCTTTTCATATTTTTCGTCTAATCCGCCCTCCCTTAAAATTTTCTTGACATTCTCTCACCATCCTCTTCTCTCCTCTTTTTTCTCACGCAATCATTCTATACATGCTCCTGTGTTTCCTCTACCTCATCACGTACTCTGCATTTTCTCTCCTTATCCTTCTCTTTTTAGATTTCTCCTTTTGATTCATTTTTAGACTCTACCAGGTATTCCTTACCATCCCTTGCTCCCTAATTGTTTGAAAAATCATTTTAGAAATCCTCTCTTTAATATCTTATGCCGTTCATTGGATTTTGATTCTCCTATCCTAAGTAAGTTATATTAAAACGACATATTTCATGTTTTATCGGTCATGCTGTTTTATCCTTCTTTTTTTGAAAAATCATTCAAATTTGAAAATCGAATTAATTAAATGTTAAAATCCATTTTTGTTTAAAGAAACATTTTGGCAATCCTCTCTTCAATATCTTATTCCGTTTATTGGATTTTGATTCTCCTATCCGAAGTAAGTAATATCAAAACGATATACTTGATGTTTTATCGGTTATGCTGTTTGATCCTTTTTTCCCGGGTACGATTTTTTTTTATCAGAAGTGCTCGTATTTGGTTGGACGTTTGTTCATGGCTCATTATTCCTCCCTCCCCTCATTCATCCTTACATGCTCTTACTTCTCTCCATTCCCTTTCCTTATTCTTACTTTACCCTTGTCTCTCTCCCCTCACCTCATTATGAACCCTCATTTCCTCTCACTGCTACTATCTTTTATCACTTTTCCTCATTTTCTTTTCTCTCCTCACTTTTCCTACCCTTCCCTCCATTTATTTATCCGGATTGGCCATACTTCCTCTTCCTTCTCCTCATTATTTCTTCCTTCCCTCATTCATCCTTACATGCTCCTACTTCTCTTCATCTCCTTTCCTTATGTTTACTTTACCCTTGTCTCCCTCCCCTTTACTCATAATGAACCCTCATTTCCTCTCACTGCCACTATCTTTCATCACTTCTCAATTTCTTTTTTCTTCTCACTTTTTCTACCCATCCCTCCATTAATTTTTCCGTTTTGCCCGTTCTTCCTCCTGATTCTCCTTATTCCCCCCTCCCTCATTCCACCCTACTTGCTCTTACTTCTCTCCATTCCCTTTCCCCATTTCACTTCCTCTCATCTTCCGCCCCTTATCTTCTCCCCCTAACCTCCTTATAGCCCCCTATTTCCTCTCACTGCTACACTCTTTCATCCCTTTTCCTCATTTCCTTTTCTCTCCTCACTTTTCTGCCTATCCCTCGATCAATTTTTCCGTATTGTCCATACTTCCTCTTCCTTCTCCTCATTTTTTCTCCCTCCCCTCATTCACCCTTACTTTCTCTTACTTCTTTACATTTGCTTTCCTTATTCCTACTTCACCCTTGTTTTCCTCCCCTTACCTCATTATGAATCCTCATTTCCTCTCACTGCTATTCTCTTTCATCACTTCTCCTCGTTTCCTTTTCTCTTCTTACTCTTCCTACCCATCCCTCCATCAATTTTTCCGTATTGTCCGTTCTTTCTCTTAAGTCTCCTTATTTCTCCCTACCTCATTTCTCTCAACTTGCTCTTACTTCTCTCCATTTCCTTTCCTCATCCTTACTTCTCCTCATCTTCCCCTGCTCTTCTCCTAATAGCCCTTGTTTACCTCTCACATCTACTCTCTTCCATCACTTCCCCTCATTTTCTTTTCTCTCCCTAATTTTCCTACCCATCCTTCGGTTAATTTTTCCGTGATGCCCATACTTCCTCTTACTTCTCTTTATTTTTTCTCTCCCTTGATTCCTACTTACTTGCTCGTGCCTCTTTACATTTCCACTCCTAATCCTCACTTCCCTTCATCTTCCTCCTCTTATGCTCTCCCCCTCACCTCCTTAGACTCCCTCATTTCCTCTCACTTCTTCCCATTTTTTTAACTCTCCTTACTTTCGCTATCTACTCCTCTACTAATTCTTCCGTATTGCCCGTACTTTCTCCTAATCTTCCTCATTTTTCCTCCTTGCCTTATTCCTCCTTACCTGCTCTTACTTCTACCTTTTCTTTCCCCATCCTTACTTCCCCATTGATTCAAATCCTTCGAGCGCTCTTATCATTAGACTCATCCCTCTTCCATTATCGGTTACAAGAACCACATCGTATGTATGCTAGCGAATAAAATGTTCTCTTTATAATATTGTTCCTCCTTTAACTTCTTCTTCATCTTCTCCTCCAAGTCTGCCTGAAGAATAGTGAACAGAAGAGAGCGCAACGGGCATCCTTGCCTTAGCCCCTCTCTCGTCCAGAATTATCCTCCTCCTTTTTCCCCTATTATAGCCATTATATTATTCACGACAAATATCTCCTATATCCTTTCTATCAACCCTTCATGAACTCTTTTCTCTTACATGGACGCCCATAGCGCCCTCCTGTTTACGGAGTCCAATGCTGCTTCGAAATCTATTAACTGTGTAACTAGTTTCCCTTTTTTTCTGACTCAGGTTCCTATTGCCTTTAGAATTGAGCACATAGATGTTGTATATGGAGCTTGTCTTTTTTCTTAACCCTATGAGGTTGTAATACTTCCCTTTTTCTCTACTTAGCTTTCTAGCCTCTTTCTTAGCACTTCCACCAAGAATAAAAGTCTCTTTCATATAAGTGTGATACCTCAATATTCGCCAACCCTTTTTCCCTTTTCTTCTTTGATTAATGGTACTTCCAGTCCTGTCTTCCACATCTCCTCTCCCACCCTTTCTCTATCATATTTCAGTTCTTCATTTACCATACCGTCCTCACCTACCTTCTTACTTCTCGGCTCTTTAATCGTCTCATTCACTTTTCCGCTACCAATACCTTCTTCGTTACTCTCGTCCTCTGGGACCAACCTTCTTTCCTCCTTCCTCACTCTATTTTCCATGCCTCTTGACAGCTTCTCGAAATATTCTGTTCACTTCCAAATACCGATTTCCACATTTGTACCCTTTCTACCTCCTGTTTCCCTGTTTAATACTTCCTATCCCCCTCCCCCTTCCCTATTTTACCACTTGCTCGATTTCTATCATGTACTTTTCCTCCTTCCTCTTTCTTCCTATACTTTACATTCTTTTGTGATCTCTTTTCCCCTTGTCTGTGCTCCTTCTTCCATTTCTCCTTCTCTTTATTTTTACATACTCTTCTTCAACTTGTCTTTACTTTAAGCAGCGTGTCAACTCCTTGCTTCTCTAAACTCTTTGCCTACTTTTCCATACTTTCGCCTAATTGCTCCCTTTTCTATTTTTTTATCTGAATTCTCCTCTTATTCTCCCAAGCTGCCCATTTTTTTATTTTTTCTCCTCCTTGCCTTCTACTATGTTTTGGGCCTCAATCTCTCCTATTTTTGATATAAAACACAGTTCTTTGTTGCAAATTCATATTTTTTATTAAAAAATTATAATTTTGTGTACAAAATGTGTCAAAAATTTAACTGTTCCGTTGATATATCATCACTTTTCGTTAAGCATTGTATTATTCTAGCAGAAAATTGGTCTATTTCTTTGAAAATTAACTTTTGGCTTGAAGAACCATACTTCGGAGCTGGAAATTTCAATGTGTTCCAGAATTCAAATTTCCATTATTTTAATAAAAATTCAATTATTTTGTTAAAAAGGTCTTCATTCTTGATGAAAACCTAACTTATCTGTCGAATATCCTTTTTTGGATAGAAACTTCGTCCTTTTGGGTTAGAAATTCACCTTCGTACGTCGAAAATGAAATAATTGTTGAAAATTCAACTACTCTGTTAAAAATTTTTCTTTTGGGGTCAAACTAAATTTTTTTTCAACCAAAAATGCAACTATTTGGCTGGAAATGGCAAGCTATTCGCTATTCGCTCTTTGGCTATTTCATGCAAGTTCAATCTTTTTTGTTTCAAAAATTGACTATTTGGTAGAAAATCAAACCAACTAGTCAAAAATTCCTATACACTCATGTCGAAATATTTTGCCGGCTTTGGGGGTAGACGGCCCAAAAGTGAGCGCAATCAAAACTTTGTTTAAACTAGATTCTCGAGCCTTCCTACTACATATGAAACAGAAAATGTCGTTTTCTAATCAAAATGAAGATTTTTTCAAGTTTTCGATCCTTACTCAAATTACCTTTGGCGTATGAAAGTGATATCGAAAACGATATTTTTCGATTTTTATCCGTTTCATCTTCCATTCCGCGACGCAATATATCGCAGGCAGATTGAATTGAGATCGTCACGGATTGGTCGCTTGTCGCTTCAATGGGTTTTGTCGATCGAGATAAACCCATGTGGCTTTTTATCTTCCCAGCATCCCCAATGTACCATAAAAGAATACATTGAGACCAATTCTATTGCGAATTTGTGGATACAGGTTAGGGAATTGGGTATTGGTCTATGGCACGTTTTCTTATGGGGGGATATCGACGTTTTTATTTATCTTTTCGAAATTTCGTAGGTAAACTCAACCAGAACAATTTGTCCTTCCAGGGGTATGTAGTTCCTAAACAGTTTCTGGCGGTGACGCTGCCAGTAAAACACAGTTTCGCTAAGTTTTCACTACGTAGTACGCAAACCCGCAGCGTACGTCCCATAAAAAGTTAGATAGCTGTTCGTGAAACTTTCAATGAAATGGTTATATTTTAGAGCAAGAAAAAGTCATTTTTTCGATGTTCGTTGAAGGTGTAATAATAACATAAAATTTCATTTTCAACCAAGAAATATGACTTTTCTGCCATTAAAGATCAAATTTAAATTCAAAAGGACGAATTTCCAACGGAAATATTTGTCTTCGACCAAAAAAAAAAAAAACATTTGACAAATAGTTGAATATTCAACCTTATAATAAAATTACAAAGAAAATAATTGAATTTTCAACGAAAAAGTTGAATCTACAAACAGAAAACATGTTTATAACAAATTTATTGAATTTTTAACAAAAAAATTAAACTTCCAGCAAAATATATTAATTTTGGACCTACAATTATGGATTTCAAACCAACAAGATTAATTTTCTACCAAAAGACAATTTTTTAATAAAAAATGGAAAAGGTTAATTTTAATTTGGAAAATTACCTTTCAAGGAAAAAAAAAACAAATTTTTAACCCATTGAATTCAACAAAACACACAAATTTTCAGCAAAATTCTTTATATATATATTACTATTAATTTTTGAAAAGATGGATGATTTTTTAGGGAAAAACTAAAGGATTCACCAGAGAGTTAATTGCAAACTCAAGAAGATTATTTTTCAACAGAGAAGTACATTTTCTACAAAATAGTCAAGCTTCAATTAAACATTTCAATTTTCGATCAAATTATTTAATCTTAGACCATAATAGTTGAATTTGTACTGAGAGAAAAGAATTATAAGGAAAAAGATAATTAAGAACAAAATAGTTGAATTTTTACCTCAAATGATAAATCCTAAACTGAATAAGTGAATTTTTTGCAAAGCAGTTCAGCTTTAAAATGAGTGGTTACTTTTCTAGTCAAAGAAGATCAATTCCCAACAAAAAATATAACGGTTGAAATCTCAAAAACAACAAAAAATCGAATAAAAATTCAAGAACAGTGGAATTCAACTCAGAATTATCAATTTCCAATAAAAAATATCAATTCTCAACCAAGAAAGAAGCAGTTTTCAACAAATTATTGACATTATTAACAAAAACGATAAAATTTCATCTGGATTGATGAATTTTTCGAAAAGGAATGAATTTTTACCAAAAAAATGGAACTCTTAACCAAATAGTTGAAATTTCAACAGGAAGATGAATTTTGAACAAAAATTGTGATGGGTAAATTTTAACCAAAAAATATTTCAATTTGGAATAAGAAACGGAAATGATTCTAACTGAAAGAGGAAAATTTGGATTGAAATAGTTGAAACCTCAACAAAAGAGGAGAAATTTTCAACCAAATAGTTGCTTTTTTACATAAAAGGACACATTTTTAACCAAGGAGGTAATCTTTCCGTTCTATGGAAAAAAATTTCAAAAATTACATTATTCTTTAACATCAATGATGGATTTTCAAGCCAAAATGATGATCCACAGAAAAATTTTATTTATAAACCCAAAAATATAATTTCTCAAGAAAATTTTCTATTTTTCATGTATTACTAAAGTCTAACAAAAAAAAAAAATTGAAGTTGAATGTTAGAGCCTAAACAAACAAGAAAATGAATTAAAAATGAAGACTTCATGATTCGACCAAATAGTTTTATCAAACTATATTTTTACCAAATTTTAAAATAAAAATCATCAATTTTCTTTCGGGATTGATATATTAACAATAAAATATACGACTTCCCATCAAAATACAAAAATCGTTGTGCTGAAAACACAAATTTAAAACGCTTAAATTTATTTTCAACCAAGGAAGAAGACTTTTCTAGCATTAAAAATGAATTTTCAGTTTTTGAGCAAAATAGTTTGATTTTTAACAAAATAATTAAACTCCCTGTAGAATTGTTGCTTCTTTACATAAAACGATAATCTTTTAACCAAGGAGGTAGTGTTTCCGTTACATGGGACAAGATTTCAAAAATCACATGAATCTTCAAAATCAGTATTGTATTTCGAGCCAGAAAGGTCTTCCACAAAAGAATTTAAATTATTAGCCCAAAAATATAATTTCTCAACAAAATATTTTATTTTTCATTTATAACTTGAGTCTCAAACCAAAAAAAAAAAGAAGAAAGGTGATCCACAGAAGAATTTGAATTATCAGCCCAAAAATATAATTTCTCAACAAAACTTTTTATTTTTCATTCATAACTTAAGTCTTCAACCAAAAAGAAAAAATTAAAGTAAACTGTTAGAACCTAAACAAATGGGGAAATGAATAAGAAAGGAGACTTCCAAATCACACCAAATAGTTGGATCATAACAGAGAAATTTTCAACAAAATATACGAATTTCCAACCCAATTGTTGAATTTCGAACCAAAAACATCATTTTTTCAGCAAAATCATTCATTTTCTATCAGAATTGATGTATTAATAATAAAATAAATGACTTCCCAACAAAATACGAAAATTTTCGAACTAACAACACAAATTAAAAAAAAAAAGTTAAATTCCAAACAAGAAAGAAGACTTTTCCATAAAAAAAATGAATTTTCAAATGTTGAGCAAAAAAGTTTAATTTTCAACAAAATAATTGAAAGAAGGAAATCTTCCCATTGCATGGGTCAAAGTTTAAAAAATAATCTTAAACATCAGTGATGGATTCTCAAGTCAAAAAGATGATCCACAGAAGAATTTGAATTATCAACACAAAAATATTATTTCTCAAAAAGAAAATTCCATTTTTTATCAACTAGTTAAGTTCCTGACCAAAAAAAAAAAGATTCAAGTAGAATGTTAGAGCCTTAACAAACAGTGGCGGATCCAGAGGGGTAG
>WSXT02195390.1:0-19270 GCA_011762715.2 Neuroterus valhalla
ACTCAATGGTAAAATTATGAAGATGGATAGACTGACGGCAGCGCCAGCAGTCGGCCGCACATTGAGGCAACGTTATATGTGTTGTGTATATGTACTGTATATGTATTGCATATATGTTACCAATTTCAAAACTAAATATAATGACTAAAAAAGTAAATAAACCGATTGGAGAGAATTTTAAAATATATGGAGTATAAGCAACTGCTTATACTTCAAAAATGAATTGGGAGTCACTCTCTCAATTCATTTTTAGTGTTATTTAAAGCACAATAAATTTTTCTCCTATTACATTACACATTTTTTCGATCTTAAGATTCAATCTTAAAATTTGACACCAATTGACGATACAAATACAGTAAAAAACAAATCACGATTCGAAAGCATGAATGATAATATATAAGAAACTGTCACTCACATCGACGTCAATGCACGGAAGGAAACAGTTTATTGTTTTTGAACAATTAACGCGGACAGCGCGATACCGTAAGTACCGGATTTTCTCGTAGGTTAGGTGAGCAAACAAATGTCAACAAACCGTAATTCAAAATGTCTGCCCTGGATGACGACGTTCTGCGCATTTCGATTGTGAGCGGAATGAGGTACAAGGGGGTGGACCGCTAGCGCCAGCAGTTGGCCGCACATTACACTACGCTGAAAATAATAATCATAATTCTTCATATTTCCTATCGAAGTGGAGAGGGCTTGTAAGTCAGCCACAAGCCTGTAATTTTAAGCACTGGGAAAAGACTGAATTTTTTTTTATAGAATCTCATATTTGGCTTCCCAGTTTACCTTGGGATTTGAATATCATTTTTCTGGGATCCCTGCTTCAGCCACAGAGAATTATCGTTTTCAGGTTACGGTTTAGTCCCAAATTTTTATGAAGAAGCGATCAAGTTTCAACAAAAAACATAAAAATCCGCCTCTGAATTTAGAAAATTGATTTAAAACAGAAAAGATGGATTCACTACTATGGTAGTTGGATTTGCAACAAAAGAGATGAATTGTCTCAAACCAGGATTCTCTGATTTTCTGTTGAAAAAAAATCAATTTTTAAACACTAAAAAGAAGTATTAGACTATGAAATAAATTCTAGATATTATCCTTCAACTGTTTGCATATACTTTCAGGAATTATAAATTCCAGATTGATGAAAAAATCGCATTTCTTTTTTAATTGAACAAAAATTAATTATTCTGGTAAGAAAAAATACACTTATTCCTCCTCAATCTATCAGATATTATGAATTATTAAATCGGAAAGAAAATATTTTCCTTATCAGCACGACTTGCAAGCAAACAAAAGACGCCTATTCAGCATATCGTGGTAGTAATAAAATTGCTTCTAATTGTGCCCATTAAAATATTTACAGTCTTCTGAGTTTTATAATGTGATAAAGATTAGTGCACAAATACCGGTATTTCTTAATGAGAATTCATCTTTCCTTGGAAGTGTTACGAATTTCGTCGAAAATCACCCTCATCCAGTGAAATGAAAATCATCGCCCTCTCCTTATCTCTAGTGGCTTTTGTTAACGCCCTTGATGGTAAGTGTGATACATAAATCTCATTATAAACTGATATCATTTGCACTATATTTCGCACTTCCTCGTGTAGTTCCGATTTGCGCTGTAGGGGAATTTTTATTGCTCAGTCCTTCAGAATTTTCGCTATACCTTGTGTTCACAGCTGATCTATCGGGCACGTGCATATACGGATGCGCAGAGCTTATCTGCGCCTGAGTCGAATTCTAGATTCCGTGACGCTCTACAATGATTTCACAAGACTTCACGCGCGCTATTGTGCGTTAACTTCCGTTATGCGTCGAAGATTTCAGAAGCGACGCCCCTAAGCGCTGAGTTCATTCGGAATATATAGATTTGCTTGAAGGATGAATCGATTCTGAAAATCAACTAATGACTCATGCGCTAAGTTAAATTGTATCATTTGATTGGACCAATGTTTTAGTTCGTTCATGATTTCGACTCGCAGCTTGTGTGCTAAGTTGATCTGCAATTCATTATTTCAAAGCATGGGACTTTGAACAAATGATAGAAATTTATATATCAGTGTAGAATATACAACTGTTTTTCTTTCTACAGACTCGGATTCAGCGCTCTATAACTCTCACTGTTCTTTTGCTCCAAGAGTTCAATATCCTCCTGGCCAACGATATTTGAAATATGGTTGGATCGTTGGGGGAGTGAAAAATAATGTTTTTCGTCCAGTATTAATGGACTACCGACCCGTTATAGTACGCGAGGGCAACGGAGTCATTGAACATGTAACTCCGGATGAATTGCACCGAATCCTGCAGGACATGCCATTTAGAAAACCGGGTTCTCCTTCTGAAGAATTCTATGAAGGTCCAGATGGCATTCGTTATGCTGGAAATACAGCTGGCTATTCCGGTGAACTTGGACGAAATAACCCTTATGCTGGAATTCCAAATGGCATTCATTATACTGGAAGTCCACATGCCTATCCTGGTGAAGGTCCACATCAAAACCCTTATGCTCAACTTCCAAATGGCCACATGCCTCCGGCAAATCCAAATGTCCAGATGCCTCCGGGATTCCAAAATAGCCACATGACTTCTGAAAGTAGAAGTAGCAGCCGAAATTCTGCTAGAAGTAGAAACAGCCGATTATCGTCCGAAAGTAGACGTCGTCAAATGCCTGCTGGAAGTCCAATGCACCCAATGCCTGAAGGAAATCCAATAAGCCGAATTCCTCCGGTTCGTAGAAGTAGCAGCCAAAACTCTTCTGGTAGCGGACGTAGCCAACTTTCTGCTGGAAGTCCCATGCATCAAATTCCTGAGGGAGGTCAAATGAACCAGATGTCTGCGGATATTCGAAGTAGCAGTCGAAATTCTGGTGGCAAGAGAAGCAGTCGATTATCTTCTGAAAGTAGACGTGGCCAAACTCCTGAGGGAAGTCCAATGAGCCACGCTTCTGGGATTAGCAGAAGTAGTAGCGTAAATTCTGTTGAAAGCAGTAGTCATGGCCAAATTCCTGCTGCATTTCTAAATAACCAAATGCCTTCAGGAAGTCAAATGGAGCACGTTCCTGATGGAAGTGAGGGAATTTCGGGAAAAAATGGAAAAAGCAGTGGGGGTAAAAAAAGTAAAACCTCTCTTAGAAGCAGCTTACTAAAAAAGCTCGGACAGCGTGGAAGCAAGAACTAATTTATGTTCAGTTTACACAAATTTTTATATTCTTTGGCTAAATAAGTCGAGTTCTAGTTATGAATTTAGAGATTAGTCGCCGTAGCATAGTATAAATCAATTGATTCTATTGTAGAAATATTGACTAACGAACTAATGAAGATTCTCTGCTAGGTGAAAAAAAATGAAAATATTTAGGGCTGTATATTGTAATTAGGATAATGTGCCTTTCATGGAAGTTAAAGGAATAAACATGATTGTGTAACATTGTGCAAAACTCGCGAATATGCTGCATCATCTTCAACAATATAACGCAAATAAAAATTAATGCTTCATAATAAAAAGATGAATTATGTTTATGCATCATCCATTAACCTCACTCTATCCACGTCAAACGAAAATTCCAGAGAAAGAAGATGGAGAACAATTTCAACACCATAATTTTGATGAAATGCAAGAAAAACTGAGATATTTTGCAATTGCAGTCGACTAACTGATAAGTAACTATCCAATTTTTTGAATGCTGAAATATCTTCTGTTATTGATAAAACACTCAAATACTAATTCGATTAGTGGAATATTTTTTTATACCTTGTGCCTGTTACGGATTTGAGTCCTTGCATAACCTTCCCTGTATTCCTCAACACACCTCACCACTAACTCAGTGTTTAGGGGGACCCTCAGATTAGGTTGGGATCCTAACCAACAGAAGCATCAGCTTCTTAGTACTTAGAGGAACTAGAGAACACTCGAGGTATCGAACTCACGACTCTCCGCGGCCCGCTGACGCTCTTCCAGATAACACACTTTAGCACCCACGAGCAGCTGAATCAGTTAAATTTACACTAATTCAGATCCAAAGACTTAAGGATCTATAGAAATGTATAGAATTATTATAAAAACTCAGCCTAATTTACTCAATAGTGTAAGAGGAAGGATATTCTCCTTTCAAGCAGTTCCTAAGTTTCCATTTTTGGAAGACCATGATAATTCTAGATCTAAGGTCTTGAAAATAATACTTTTAAGCTCTTTGAATGATTCTAGTTCCTAAGAAAAGTATCCACCTGAGGATTTAAACTAACGACTAAAGGACCTAATCAAGCCTATATATATATGACGCAATGAAAATTTGTTCTAGAATTCGAACAAATGAAATACATATATCATTTTCTCATAGAGAGAAGATTAGAAACAGGAGAGGTAAGTCCCTATACTTCCCAATGTACGTGGATGAGTTCCAATTCGTCGGCATAGAAGATGTGACTTTAAGTTTTACAAGGCGCGGTAAGCTTCTGCACATCTAAATACATTGAAAAGTTTCTTGTACTGTTCCATAAACACATGCTCTGACGTGCGCAGAAGGCCGAAAAATGTTCTTTGCGTCATGTGACGAAGCAGATAGACCACCTTCTCTGCTGACGTTCTTTGGCTCACCCCCACCACCGCTGTACCTCTCCTGTTTCTAGTCCTCTTGCCTCGCATAGCCATATTGCTACCAGTAATTATCTTGGAAGTCAAATAAGAATCCTATCTTAATAAGGAATAAAATTGAATTTAACAAAAAAACTAAAATTTGAAAAACTGAACAAAACTTTGTACTCATAGTATTGAATAGGCACAGAATCGACACAGACAATAATAAGAACAATATCCAAGATCCTTGGTTGATTAATTTATCTAACACTAGCATTTCAGAAGCTGTAGCAGATGTTATTCGATTAGGTGGAAATTTTAGTTCGAAGTTCGTTTCTTGAAAACATCAACATATATTTGAAATTGTCAAAGGTGTAGCATCAAACATAGACAAGATACGCTTTCATGCTCAACAATGTAACGTTTACTGTTTTACCGAGATCGTCATTTTTATTTGGGTTGCCGGAAGGTGGCGTCCCTAATTTTCCCGGTTCCGAATCCCACAGATAATTGAAGAATATAGCTTCGTTACAGAACTCACGTTATCCACAAAATTTTCTGAGAAATGATCGCGCCTCACTCAATACACTCTTTGAGTTCCGACAGAGACGTCCTGAA
This sequence comes from Neuroterus valhalla, assembly GCA_011762715.2. Lineage (NCBI taxonomy): Eukaryota > Metazoa > Arthropoda > Insecta > Hymenoptera > Cynipidae > Neuroterus > Neuroterus valhalla. The sequence goes on from WSXT02195390.1 coordinate 5,197, forward strand.
TTTCAAAAACATGTCCGCTTATGTGTGCTCGTGATTGAGCGCCATGGGTGGTGTGTGCGGTTCCTTTATTTGTGATGAGAAAAATTTTTTTATTCTTTAGCTGACCTCAGTCTTACATTTATAGGTCGTAAGCGGAAGAATCTGTGCTACAAACAATTTTTAAAATTAATTTGATTATATTTCATACACATATTTAAGAATATTTATAAAGATTTAATCGTTAGCACGAGGTTTTGTAAATTTAGCAAGAGAACTTTATTTATTCATTTGATTTCTTAGCAAGTAACTTCTAGCAGCCAGGGAATTACCGCAACACTTCCCCAGAATCAAGAAGGTAGCGTGTGAAATTCGATGAAAAAGGAAGAATTCAATTGCAAAGGAAGAATGGATTGCCTCGAAAGAATTCCCATCCCCTAGGGGGACGTAACCCACGGGAGGTGGTAAACGAAGTGACGAACCCGATCGATTCCTTCTCCTGGTCGACTGTGCTTTCATGCCGGTTAGCACTGCTCTTTCGTGATTGGCTGGAGGTCCCCCCCAACTTTACCTGAGATGGTGTTTCCCCGCTTCTTTAAGCGAAGTTCCCACGTTAACCAGCCTTCGAACGGTTTCTACTAAATATATCCATAGATACGGCAGGGCTGTATACCTATTCACCATCGACATATAAACTGGACCGCTCATCTGGATATGCGAACTCGAACGTAGTAAACAGAAAAGGAGATAGTGCTCTATCCTTTGTGCACAGGTACGGCGCTAGCCTTTCGTGGGCCCCGTTTCATTATTTACACTTCCCAAAATTTATTTTCCGGAAAATGATTCTCGAAACTTTCCCATGTCAGTTTAATAAATTATTTCTTCGGAAAAACATATTAGGCATTGTGTGGAGATGCACATGTTTGCTTGAACGTCTCTTTTTATATAGGATGATTATTATCATCCTATTCGCTTATATTCCATTTTTATATTTCCAATGTTCGAAATTTGGAAATATCTCATGAAATTTAAAAAATTAAAACTTCTTATTTTATTTGGATCGAAACTTCATTTAAAAACTTACAAATTTGATCCAATAAGCAAATATTTTGCATGTTTTTCAATAATTTATACAATCTCTTGGTTAATTTGTGAAGCATAGATTTTCATGCAAAATATTAATTTTAAAATTTATCATCGACATATAAATATTATATGTCGAAGCTGTAAATAAATGTTTTTCTAGGTTATGACTTCAAGTCAAAAATATAACAATAGAATTACCTGTGGAATGGACGCCCGTCGCACATGTCGCTTCGCGTTTGACAAACAAAGCACATAGAAACAATTTCTTTCGTTATTCTTATTACTTATATTGAAAACTCCAAACGAGCTTGAGCCGTAAAAATCGAGGCTGAATTCCCATTAAGGGTCCCGCTAACTACTGATACAGTCCTGAGCCCAAACCAAGAGCTAATCAGAAAAAGCAAGACGGAGACAACCAAAGATAAATCATATGTCCCTTTTCTACACCAAAATGGATGCGCAGTGGACATGAGCGGTCCAGTCTATACATATGTCGATGCTATTTACGTATACCTGCACGTTAAAACAAGAATTCAGACACTCGATTTTGAGTTAAACTTCTGGATATTTGAAGAAATCTACACTTATCTCTCAATCTGAAAGACTCATCGCTAAAAATATTGAAATGATAAACTACTTTTTAACTAAAAACAAAGACCTAATAATATCCAACCAATACCGAAGGCAGTATAAATAGATGGCATCACATCAGTAAGAATGCCAAAAATTCATTTGAGGAATTTAAGAGGGCTGTCAAATTCTTGATGGACTCTCCCTTTTCCAAGTTTGATAAGAATAACCGTAGAGTAGTATTGAGGGCAACAACTTTCCAACAACATTGAAGCATCACATTTTTAGTCCGATATAAGATGGTCTTCGGGTAAAATATTTTTATCAAACACCTAAGCTTACGATAAAAATCTGTGTAAAAGAGAACAAAAAATTTTTCGAATTAGTTTTATTATAAAGATTAGAAGAAAAAACGAAAAGGTTGTTTTTCTTAAAGGATACGTTGGTTTTAAAGGAATCTATATCACATTCAATGTAAGGAATCATTGTTAATAAATGAGAAAAAGGTTACCTAACCAATAATCCAGTGATTGAAAATTGTTACAAGCAGTGGCCCTTTCAATTTTAATAGAAAATTAAACTGAACCGATCGTCCTCTTGTACGTCGTAAACTGAAACTAGTGTTTCGAAAGTCAACCAGGGTGCGTAAATCAGTGCTGTATTCTTGAGAAGGCAGAGAATTAGGTTTTTTTAGACTTGAACTTAAAAATTGAGATGCGACTTTTTCTGAGTATGAGGATAAAGGGTCAGTAGAAAATTTAGGTTGGATGGAGGATATATGAAATTCTTCTACAACTTACATAATGAGCTGTAGAAGTCGGGTAATTTAGAATTACCAAATCTTAGATTAACAGACTTTGTTTCTTTTTAGATGAAATATGATTCAATCGTTAAGCGTTCCTTTAAATGTTTTTCTTGAGCTAGAATTTTAGGATGTGTAAAATCAAAGTCATGTCCCGTCTCAATTCTGTGTCTTTCAAGAGCGGTCATATTGTCTGCATTCAAGTTTCGACGTGTATGTTCTTTGATTCTAAGATGAAGAGGTCTACCTGTATGTCCAACATAGCATCTTGCCACTGCTTGCAAGAAAAAAATCACTGGATTATTGTTAAGATAACGTTTTCTTAGTTATCAACAATCATTCCTTACATTGAATGTGCCATAGATTCCTTTTCAGGCAACGTATCCTTTACGAAAAACAACCTTTTCCTTTCTTCTTCTTATCGTTGAAATAAAACTAATTCAAAAAATTATTTCTTCTTTTCTACACAGATTTTTATCCTAAGCTCACGTGTTTAATAAAAATTATTAACCAATAGATGATCTTATATCGGATCAAATATCTGATGATTTATTGCTGTTGGAAAGTTGTTGCCCTCAATACGGTTGAACCGACAAAATTTACAATATTCACGTCACTATTATACGTTCTGCTCACTTCACTTTTTATAAGGTACAAACATTTATTTATTTTATATTCTGTTTTTTTTAAATTGTTCTGCAAACTTTACACTATATTTGTAAATTACTTTGTACTCTGCAATAATTTTTTCATTATCCTTAGTTGTATCCAAAATGTCCTTCTTGTGTTGAAAATGCAGTGAATTTTGTTGAGTCACTGTCCATTGGAATTTGATGGAACCCAGAGCTCAACTCGAAAGCAGAAAAAAACTTGGCTATTCCTAAATGATCAAGGATATCATCTATTAGAGGTAAAAGATATGCGCCTTGATCCGTTTTTCCGTTTCATTTCCTAAAATTATTGACAATTCACAATTTATTTCTACCTGACGCATCGATTTTTTTTGGTACAACCCATATAGGTGAATTTTAAGGTGAATCAGAATTTTGAATTATTTTTTTCATAAGAATGTCATTTACTTGATTCGACATTTCAGCTTTGTGACATTCTGGAGCTCCGTAACATTTGATGTTGATTATCTTATCGTCTTTGAGAACAATTTTGTGGGATGTCAAGTCTGTGCATGAGAGTGTGTCTCCTTGTAATGTAAAAATATCATGATATGCATTTATGATTTTTGTTATTCCTGTCCTGTATTTCTTTTCAATGTGTTGGAGTCTAATGTTTTCTGATAGTAATTTAAACCGCTTCATCAACTCCTCTTGTCTGATGTATTGAATTCGTTCTCCAGGTTATCTCGTTGTTACATACTTGAATTGGATATCCGATGTATTTGTCATTAAAGGTTTTTCTTTTCCGTTTGAAATCGGGATTTTCATTCACGATTTTGAATTTTAAGAATTGAGTTAGGAATGTAAGTACTATCTTCGATTACTGCATGCCCATCTTTCCCATCGCAGTCCAAGGTTACTAGTTTTACTGTTCGTTCAGGGATATAAATTCCATCACTATGAAGGAGATGAACTTTTCCGTCCAATTTCAACGTTTTTTTTGTCATGCTGTAGTGGTAAGAATGTAGGAAAGGAATGCCGATGATTCCATCTTTAGGTGAAGAAATATCATTAGGGACAATGTAGAAAATATGATTTTTATTCTGAAATTTAAAATTCGCTTGTTTCTGAATTTCATGTTTATCATTACACATAAAAAGCTCTTTTTTACAAACTTCTGCTGGATATTTCAGGTGAATCTTTTCATCTTTTATCAAATTTATTGAGAATCCACTGTCGACTAGTAATCGGCTTGTTCTTGTTGTTCCGTATATGTTAACTGATAAGGAGAAGAGTCTTCCTGATTTCGGTTCTTGTTGTATCTTTTCTTTGAGCATTGATTTTCTAAATGACCGATTCGATTGCGAAATTTACACTTAATTTGATTTCTATATAAAAGGGGTATACTGTAATTAGGAATCGTGGGTTTATGATAACTGGAAGGTTTTTGTAATGGGTTGATATTAGGGATCGTTGTTGAGGACCGTGTTTTATTTCGTTGTTTCTCATGGAACTAAATTTCCGCTTCCAATGCTTCTTGCTGTGCTTTGTGCATAGTGTCTGGTCATGAGGGTCGAACTTGAATGGTAATTTCCTAATTTAAGTTCATAATATCTTTTCTTATTACTGTTTTTCGTCGGTCTCTGAAGCTATGCTACGAGACGTTTCTAAAGCGTGTTTTTCTCGCACTGCATAGTTAAGTTCATTTTGCCATTGCCTGGATCTCATATTGAAATTTTGAACAGGTTCGCCAAACTGCTGCTTGCAACTATCAACTTTGCCCTCAGAAGTTCAACTGAGCTGACAATTCCCAGATTTTGTCTCAGAGCCTCATATGAGTCATCGTAACTTTTTATTGTTATAAAACGGATAGCTCGCTTCGCATTTTCGAATATTTTTTCAGCAGTTATGTAATCCAAGAGTAATTCTTTTTGTGAGCAACGAGAGTTCGCTCTTTCTCTTGATTTTTATAGAATCTTCTGTCCCGTTGTCGTCTTCCCCACGTAGAGGTTCAATCATCCGAATTATGTCTTTAGCAGGTGACAACGTTTCTTTTTTATTTCTGCTGATCCAACCCGGAACGTCGCGATTGTCGGCCAAGTGCATTGGCATGTGCTTCACTCGCGTAGTCTGTAACCCGATGCATTGTCGACGATGTTCCGGATAGCGCGTCGTCTGTATCCGCAAGCATATTCGAATTTCGAGCTAGTTTCGAAATTTCGTTAGCTCCTTTCTGATTTTCTGAATTGGGAAGTGTAATTTTCTCTAGCAAATTTAATTGAAATTTTGCGAGTATTTCTAAATTCGAGAGAATATCTTTCAAGATTTTGGGATCTACAGGTATCGTTTTTGGATCTCCGTCCGGCATTTTTGGAGAGGTATAGAGATAGGATTCGGATTAAAAAAATGGTCCCCGACTTTCCAAGTTCTTTTTTGTTTTTTCTACCGTAAAAAAGAAGACTAGTGATTTTGATTATGTTCTTATATTGAACGATAAATGTGTCGCGCAACGCGTTATGAAATTCACAATTACGAACGTTTTTAAATTTTCCAGTTGAGGGATTGCGCTGTCACAATACCTCAAGGTTAACTTGAAGAGAATTTGTCGTTCTATCAAGGGAACCAAAGGCTTATGAGAGCATCAAGCACCGTCATCCCTAATACATCTGTGATATATTAGATGTATCTGAACTCGATCTCCAATGCCTTGGCTGCGGTGTGATGTCACTGGCGAGGACGTTGGTTTGCCTCCAGAAAAATGTCTTCCGTCTTCTTCTGAGTCTTACTGCACTGCTTAGCACGCTCTATACCTTACCGACTATTTGAAGAGCACAAATTTTGTTTGATCTAGCTGGCAAGCGTAGATGCGTAGTCGTTTTGCTGCTATCCTGACAGGATCGCTGATTTGTGACGGGTAAAACAGATATGAAGTACAAATATCTGTATATTTGTGATTAGAACTGTTTTATTACGTTATTGTTAGTATGACCGTAGAACAGGATCACAACTATAAATCTCCGCGTGAAAATGTTCCCTTTGGAATCGATGAACCGATTCCAACCGTTATTGGCTATTGAGTAGGGATAATGAGGTGCAAGCGATGCACATTCCACATTAGGACTAATTTCATGGGGTTCGCATAGTAACAGCGTTACATCAGAGTTGATTCTGAATCAAATAAATTTATCAAAACTGGGCAAAGATAAATTAGATATTTTAGACCAGTGCAATGTTGTATATAAAATCACGTGTAGTTGTAACAGGACATGAATGAAGGAGAATCTAAACGCCCTCTCCTCTTAAGACCAAAGGAACACAAATTCGATGTTAACCATACAGAGAAAAATCATAAAGCTATTGCCAAAGATCTAGTTCAATGCCATAACCAGGATCAAAATGCCATGAAATGAGAAGAAATCAAAATCTTACACATTGAACCCAATTATTACAAACAGGTATTTGCTGAAATGGTTTTTATTGAAAAAGAAGGAGACAATTGTAATAATAAGATCACTGACTCAGAGAACTTCAACGAAACATAACACATGATATTAGATTCTTTATGCTAATATCTTTTCTCTTTTTATCTTGGGTCTGATAAACTTCTTTCCAAACTTTCTTCAAAATTTTGTTTGTACATAATATCTTCGTTTCTCAAACACTTCTGAATTATAACAAATTCCCAAGAATACACGAAAACTGTATCGACTCAGACAAGATGCGCAGTACATGCCTTCCACTTCGATGTGACCCATCGTTGCACAGATTATTCATAGTTTGAGTGGTTCACGTTCACATTTTTTACATTTTTTTTACTAGGGATGTTAAAGGAAACTCCTGAAACGAAGTTTAATGACGAACTAATTTCTTTATCAGCCTGACTCGAGTACATTGATCGCTTGAGGAGGAAACCATTTAGGTGGATCAAGGTCAAGTTACTTAAGGGTATTGGACAATTTTGGCTTCGAATTTTTTTATGATAGGTACGGCACAGACTTTGCGTATTCATTTGCTTTTGGGTCTATTTTAAAGCAATACGGAAAAACTACCAAAAACCAGGGGTCCTTCAGGATCCTTAGATCGAAAATCTTTCAAATGACCTAACCCAACTGAGGAAATCATAATTTTCATCGTAAACATGAATTTTCCGGAATGCAGAAATCCTCTGGTAGCAGACGATGTCGGCGAGACTTGTTCAGCAACAGCCTGACCGGTCAACATTTTATTTTTTCCCGCAAAACACGAAATAAAAATGTGAATTATAATTTCCTGGGAAGATATTTAAATAGTTCTGAGTGATGCCATCTCCAAACGCACCAATCCTACAGACAAACAGATGTGAAATCATTCTAAAATATGAAAATGTAGATAATATTTACAAATATATCAACTAAGATATAACAAAGCTTCAAGCTGAATTCTCTGTCAATATATATAATAAAACATTGGTTTTACGACCACCGCAGGGTCCACCTGGGAGCAACTGTTATTCAGGAAAAATGACACAAGCTCCTAGTTGAACCGCGGTAAAATACACCTTTGTCCACGTCTCACGGCCGTGTGATGAGTGACCACATGCACGACAAAATCACAATAAAGGGTCGGCGAAACCCTTGTGTATATTAAGGACACGGCGCATCCCAAGTATGACTGCTCTTTGCATCCATCCCGTAAGTGCCACGGCATATTTTTGGCATACGGGTATGGCTTTCAGGTTACCAACTAGTGAAGGTGTTGCACCTCCAAGAACATCGACGATGAAAACAATCACTTTAATCACATATCCTTGATGATGTTGCTGTAGGTGTCCCCTGAGATCTTTTTATCTCTCCTTTCTCTCGGTTTCCTTGGCTTTGATGTGGTAGTCGGCCGGGGCCGGGAATTCGAGCACGAATATGGTTCGGTCACATTTTTTAAGGAGCACGATGTCGGGTCTTGTGTGTTAGATAGGGGCTATTGTCGAGAACTCGTTGTTCCAATAGATTCGGCACTCCTCGTTATCAACAATAGACTCTATCCCCCTTGGAGCGCTTAGCGGGGCAGGGTCGCGGCAAATGCCATAAGAGCGACATATGGTAATAGAGCACTCTTAAGGCAGCGTTGTGTCTGTATAAATACGTCGTTCCTGCGTGAATAGGGTAATTGGATAGTATATGCCAAAGGTGCTCAGGGAGTTTAAGACATGCCCTGCACCTATCGCTGGAAACCTTTCGTTATAATATGCTTCTGCGGTATCCTAAGATGAAAATCACACCGTCCTGACACGCGAAATTGAAACTCTTGGTTCCTAAATTGAGTCCAGGCATGAAATTGGAACACGTTCCTGATGGAAGTGAGGAAATTTCTGAAAAAAATGCAAAAAGCAGTCGGGACCACTCCGTAATAAATTCTGTGATTCCTCCAGTACAAATTTTTTCCTTGTACATAGATAATATTTACATTACAGGCAACACAGAAAAGGAGCATTTGGAAAACTTACATGAAATTTGTAAAAGATTGCCGAAGTGCGGTTTAAGAGTAAACAAAAAGAAATTTTTTTCATGAAGAAGAAACTTAAAGTGCTTAGTTTTGTGATTGATGAAGGAGGTTTGCTCAAAGCTGACCTAAAATGGAGAGGGAAGACTAATAGCTTTCGCATCCAAAAAAATTCCATGAAATGGATTGAATAGGAAGATATTGGATGCAGGAGCAATGGCGATTATTCTTGGCTGTGGAAGATACTATTAATTCATTTTTGTCGAAGAGTTCATATTAAGAGCTGAAAACAAAGCGTTACAATTAATTTTGGGACCACGAATGGGCATCCTAGTGGCCACTGATAACAGATCCCAAAGGTGGGCATATTATTTATCAGGGTTCAGGTATGTAATTGAGCATTTTCGAGGTCACCAATAAAAGACGAAACTGAAATATTAGATACGAATGTCTCCCATGTAATTGTTTTCGAAGAAGGCATTATCGCATTCAATCATGAAGCATTGCAAAAGGAAAGCAAGGAAGGCATCACAATAATGACTGCAATTGGAATCGTATCAAATGGAGCAGTTAAAATGAAAAATACACTCAAAATGATCTATAACAAGAGGTTAGAATTAATAGTCGAAAAAGGATGTATTTTTTGGGGATAAGGAGCAATTATTCCAAAAAGTATGAGAAATATCGTATTAGAAGAGTTACATGAAACTCATTCTGGCATTGTGAAAATTGAAATGCTAGCTCGTTCTTGTGTATGGTGGCCGAACATCAATCGTGACATTAGAAACATTGTTAGCAGTTGTAAAATATGCTCAGTCGAAATGAAAAAACTGCCACATACGCCGTTATCAACATGGCTATACCCAGATAAAGCATGGGGTAGAATCCATTGCGATTTCGCAGAACTGTTTGTGAAAATGTATTTACTGTTAGTTGATGCACATACAAAATGGCCAAAAATAATCAATTTTAATAATAATACTAAAGCGTACAAACTAATTGAAGTTTTCTAAGAACTTTTTTCAAGGTTCGATTTTCCATCATTATGTAAAGGATGGCGGTCCTTAGTTCAGAAGTGATGAATTTGGCCAATTCCTGACGAGATATGGCCTAAAACACTTGCTAAGCTCAGCATATCACCCAGCTACAAATGGACTGGTCGAGAACTTTGTTCAAACATTCAAAGACAAAATGAAAAAAATTGTGAAAGGGGGAGAGGGCGTAGAAAATGCTATTAAAATGTTTTTGTTTGATTATAGAAGCATATAACATTGTACGATACAGCGGAGTCCAGCGCACGTGATGTATTAACAATATATGTCACACCCCCAGGTCACGACACTTTTTTGTGTGGCTGTGTTATCAAACAAGTGTGTAGTAAATTTTCTGACCAGAAAAAAAATTTTTTTCTCACAAAAAATGTAATAGTTTAATTCTCAATCGGGGAATCATTCAAAGTGAAGGAATATAGATTTTCTAAAGACAATGAAATAGCTGATAATTTGAACAAAAAATATTTCAATTGCATTGAATTAGAAACGAATTTTCAACGGAAAATATGAATGTTGGAATGTTAACAAAATAACCGAATCCCCAAATATATAATAAAGCTTTTGAGCCACATGAAAATGAATTTTTGAACAATAACATGAATTTGTAAGTAAAAAGGATAAATTTGAGAACGAAAATTGAACACCTAAATTTTCAAAAGAAAAACTTAAGTTTCAACAAAAGAAGGCTAATTTTAATTGATAAATATGAGAATTTTCACTGCGGGAAGAAAAGCTGTTGATTTTTTATCAAAATTACTTCACTCAAACAGAATGGTCGAATTCTCAACAGAATTCAAATCAACTGCTTCAAATTTTTAACATAATAATGAAGTGTTTATAGAAGAACAGTTGATTCTCAATGAAAAATGTGGGATTTGATATTTCAACACACAAAGATTTACAATTTGTGAGGAAGAAAAGCAGTTTATCTCAAACACAAAATACGTATCAATAACAAGACAGTTTGATTATAAACTGCAGAGACAAATATTTGAATAAGAAGGACTTTTATTACTAAAGAAAATACGAATTTCTCATGAGTGTAAATAAAATTATTTAGGTTTCAATCGAGATAGTGGATTTTCCACGATTGTAGTGAAGGAAATCGAAGTAAAATTCACTAAAATGATGAATCTGCAACTCGAATAGTTCAGTTTCTGGATGAAAAAATTCATTTTTCAGAAATAAAAATAAATATTCAACTATGAAATAAATTTTAAATTTCATCCTTAAACTGTTTGTATATATTTTCAAGAATTTTTAATTAGAGGTCGAGAGAAAAATGTCATCTTCCCTATATTCAGCTATGAATCTCTATTGTTTGAATAGTGACCATGAAAGAATTGTTTTAAAAATAAATAAAATTGATGGATTGCTGATGATTCGACGCTCACTTACGAATACAACTTTATTACCAGTATGATCTAGAAAAAAAACTAGAAAAAAAACTGAATGTAAGGAACCAGTTACGTCCAATCACTGAAACCAAGCCTATATTTTTACACAAATTAGGCTGGTCCAAAGAATACTTTTATTTCTCCTTAATCTATCATATATCATAGAATTATATTAAAAGTTGAATTATTTGAAATCACGACAATCCAATTTTTGTTACATACTATTTCGCAATTATCATGTTGGGCGTACGTGCCGTTTCAGTGCCGAAATCAAATTTCAAAGCAAATATTTTTCTTATCAGCTCGACTTGCGAGAAAATTAGAGTTGCCTAATCAACACTTCGTTATAGCAATAAGATCGCTTCTGATCCCTCAAAAAATAGAGGACCGGTTTCGGATGGAATTATTACTCCCATCTGGATAACCAACAGCAAATAGACGATAAATTTCTTGTGCCCTTTACAATATTTACAGTCTTTCGAAATTTACAATGGCATAAAGCCTGGTGTATAAATGCCGTTATTTTGTCACTGAGAATTCAGTTGAAATTTAAAATTTTTGGTTGAAATTACTACAAAACTCTTTGAAAAGCACGCTCCTCCAGTGAAGATGATGACCATCGTTCTCTTCTTATCTTTACTGGCTTTTGTTAACGCTTATGGTGGTAAGTGATATATAAATCTTATTATAAACTCAAATTATTTGATCTAACTGTAATTATTCTGAAAGAAAAAATCCTTACGAATTTTCGCGTGTTTAGTTTGCCTAAGTAAATAATACTACTTCCTGTGTAAGATATTCATTTTTTTTTACAAAGAGTGTATGGATAATGGGAAAGAATCGTCGAACAAATTATCTGAGACGTTTTCTTCTTTTTGTTCTTCTGCTGATTTATGTAAGTTTTGGAAAGATTAGGTGAGAATATTTTTTTTGCGTATTTGGTATCTCGAACCAGCGCGGAGATCATGAGTCGAACATTCCGAATCGACTCAAGCTCTAACTTAGAACCATTCTGAGCTGTGATTGGATCAAAATTATCCAACTTAATTCAGCGCGTGAATTCCGAGCTAAGCTTCTAGAACCGTCCGGATTTGCAATCGAAACAGAATAATCTGGCTTTATTGAGCATATAAGGGGGCTTCCATAAATCACGTGGCCCAATTTTGGCTACTTTTTGACCCCACCCGCCAGGTGGCCAACCGTCGCATTTTCGGTGACAACCCTTCTCCCCCTAGGGTGCCACTTCGTTTGAAAATCTGGGGCAACAAACAACGCCACTAGTCAACCATACGAATGATTAAAAACTTAGAAAATATATTTCCCAGCATTTATATCAACCACGTGGCTTGAACTTGCCTCCCCCCCCCCATTCCCCTATGTAGAACAACGTGGCCTTTTGTCAATCCCCTCCCCACTCCTAGAGGAACGACGTGGTTTATGGAAGGTTATTGGAACAGAATTATCTGATTGGATTTAGCGCATGCGCTATAAGTCGAGCCTTCAGAAGCGTCTCAAGCTGCGATGAAATCAAACAAATCTGAATCGAGTCAGCGCATGAATCATGAACCAATATTTCAGAACCGCCTCAAGCTGCGGTTTAATACAGAAAATCTAACTCGATTCAGCGTGTTGATCATGAGTTAAATATTCTGAACCGAATCGTGCTCTAACGGAATCAGAATAATCCGACTCGAATAATTGTGTAAGTCAGGAGCTTAACTTTCAGAACCGCTCCAATCTGTGATTGGATCACATTAATCCTTTTTGATTGACCGCGTAAATCAGGAGTCAATCTTTCAGAATCTCCTCAATCTGTAATCGGAAGAGTATAATCTGACTTTCTTTAGCTCGTAAGTCATGCGCCTAATTCTTAAACCACCCCAATCTGTTATTGGAACAGAAGTATCTGATTTGATTTAGCGCATGCGCTATGAGTCGAACCTTCAGAAACGTCTCAAGCTGTGATGAGGGTAATTATAGTTGACGTCATCGGCGTTACGACACTCAAGATTGTAGTTATTGAACTGAAATTGGTGAATTGTATGAATAGCAAGACCTTGCAATAAGCGCTATAATAATATAACTATGTTAAGGCATAAGGTACACCTGTGGCAAGGTTAGGATGAACAAGTGTTGGTCTTCAAAAAGTTTTTTGAGATTAAAAATTAAATTAAAAACCTTGCCATGGGCGGAAATGTGATGATCAATTTATTCATTCCAAACACATTCTTTCTATTCGCCAGTAATTGAGGATATAAGAACTACCAAAAAAAAAAAATTATTGATGATTGTTCTTAGACTCATAATGGTAACAGGAAAAACATTTTGTATTGTGATCATAGCGTTCTACAGAGAAAAGTTTTTTCATAACAGAAAATATTCTTTCTCTTATATAGAATTTTATGAATACTTGGACTTACACTATTGATACTTTTAATACCTGTAGTAGTTCTTAAACGTTTTTTCCAATAAGTGGACCAGACCAAACTAAAACAAAGCCTACCATCATTGTCTAACCTTTAACCTGGTCGAAAAAAGGAACGTCATAAATGAATAATTTAACTTTATTCAGCGTGTGGGTTCCGAGCTAAACTTTCGAACCGCCTTAATCTGTGATCGGGTCAGAATAATCCGACTTTATTTAGCGCGTAAATTATGATTCAAACTTTTAGAAGTGCCTTTAATTGTGATTCGATCAGAATAATCCAATTTTATAAGGCGTGTGAGTCCCGAGCTATGCTTTGATAACCGCCCTAATCTGTGATCGGGTCACGATAATCTGAGTTGATTAGCGCGTAAATAATGATTCAAACTTTTAGAAGTGCCTTAATTTGTGCTTGGATCAGAATAATCCAATTTTATTAGGCGCGTGAGTCCCGAGCCAAGCTTAAATACCCACCTTAATCTGTGATCGGGTCACGATAATCTGACTTGATTAGCGCGTAAATAATGATTCAAACTTTTAGAAGTGCCTTTAATTGTGATTCGATCAGAATAATCCAATTTTATTAGGCGCGTGAGTCCCGAGCTAAGCTTTAATACCCACATTAATCTGCGATCGGGTCACGATAATCTGACTTGATTAGCGCGTAAATAATGAATAAA
>WSXT02195401.1:0-19269 GCA_011762715.2 Neuroterus valhalla
AAAGTAATGAAGAAATCGTTCCACGAGAATGACAAATGATGATGGAAATTAAATTCATAAAATAGTAAAATGAATATTTATCACAATATCTACAATGAATATAAAATTTCAAAAAAATTAAATTAAAAAAAAACTTAAGTGACATTAAAAATTAAAAGTGTTCATGAATAACTTAAAATACTATCTACCAATAAAGTAAACACGTATCGATGGATCAATATTTGTATAATCATCTATGATTTATTTCATTAAGTAATAGTAAAATAATATTTGTCACAATTTGTGCAATAAATAAAAATTGTTGAAGAATTTCATTTTAAAAATATATATAAATGACAGTAAAAATTAAATGTATTCATGGATAAAGAAGAAAAAACTTTCTGCCAATAAAGTAAACACGTATCGATGGACCAATATTTTAACAATCATCTATGATTTATATTCATGTATGTATGTATTTAATCTCTTCCCATTTACGGGTTTGAGGGTCTCCGTTCCCTTTACAATTGTTTTCGAACATGAGTTTCATTATAAGATATGTGGTAATGTATAAAAAATTATATTTATAATATTTAATTTAATATTTATTTATAAATATCATTTTTTAAATCAACATTCATTTATTTATTTTATACTTAATTTAATATTTATTATCATATTACATTATTAAATATGATATATTCATCACGTCAGAATATTTTTTTCTTCCATTCAAGAGTCTTTCTTCGATATTTCGGTCAGAAGTTATTAGCGGCTTGCTGAAAAGGAAGAACTAGCTAAATGATCATTACAATTTCTGCTCCGAGACTATTCAGTATCGTCTCTTGATTTAACTTTTCATGATTCTTGTAAACATTTATACACTGTCAGAAGTCATTGTTATTTTCCCATGCATTGCTCTGTAAATTTTGGTACGATGAAAAAATTTCCAAAACAGAAGATAATGAAGTTTCTACTCGTTTATGTAAACAGGTTTTTCGTAAGATAGTTGATAAAGGTTTCATATGTGGACATATTAACAAGAAGGTGGATTTAGGATAGAAAATATTATGGGATTCTCACTACATTTACGGTCAGAATTTTTTTCTGAAGATGAAAAACAATAAATTAGCTCTTTGTTAACATTTCTAATGTTTTTTTGAGGTTATATTATATATTTATAACCAGAACGTTCCGTAAATGTTTTTTAATGGAGGAAAGATTGTTTGAGTCTAACTCAAAGTACAAGGTTAAAGGTGATGATGGAGGCAAAGATTAATAGCGGAAATTTAGTTGGAAACGATTTTGGATCCAGGCCAATCGCAAAATTGAATAACGAGTAAAACTCCGCCAAAAGCAATGTTTACATTTATAATGAACATACATACATTCATGAACGAATCTTTAGAATTAGTTATTAATTCTTTAATATTAAGGAGATGTTCTTTTGTCGACTGCGGTGAAATAATTGAGAAAAATATGCAAATTTTGCGGATTACTGGTACGGGATAAAATTTTTTTTCATCTTTTTCCGAGATAAAATGATTCAATTCAAGATAAAAGTAGGTTAAGTTAACTGATGGTCCTCGCTGTTTTGACGATAACTCCTGAAATGTTGCTTGATTTCATCCTCCTCCCTCGAAATTCTGACAATGATAAATTTTTGCCTTTTGACTAATGTTATAATCATTAACTCCTTTTTACTTTTTTTCAGAACTCGATAAGACACAACCTCTCTTTGCACAACCGATTTATGCGAGTACAAAACGAAGGTACCGGTAAAAGTTCTTGGTGGATGATTAACCCCGATGCCAAGCCTGGAAAATCTGCACGAAGAAGGTAAGGAATTATAATTAAAAAATAGAATAGCTACAAAATAATATTCATTCTAAAGTTTCAATTGAAAGATACGGAAGCAAGGTGCAAGACTTCTCTATAATCAGTGCAAAATCATAAATAAATTATTGCAAAAACTGATTTTTCATTCGTAATTCAATACCCTCAAAATTGTCAGGTTTCTGGTTTGAAATTCATCCTTGTTGTTCCGAATTAACGAGACTCGATTTCAAGTAAAAAAAGTTAATTAATTATTGTTCAGTTTGTGTGAATACTTTGATTCTTTAATTATACAATTTCAAACAGCAAATGTCTTAAAATTTTTGATTTTGATTTTTATCTCATCTCTGCTTCAACACATGGATTAGTTTGACGCTTCTTGTTCGATCGCCCAAGTTGAGCAGCGCTTGGCCAGATGATAATCGGATGAAAGCCGTCGCGTTGTAATGAATTATTGTCAATCGCAAAATTGGTAATTACGGCGTTGCCCAAAAAAAATATTGACCCTAAATTTCATTCTGACCGCTTTTAGAGTTCAGATTGTTTAATTTTTCACACCTCAAAATTTGACATATTCACATTTCGAAAGACATTAAAGTAAAAAACTTTGGTACAAGATAATAGTACAGGCAATCTGTCCAATTTTTTGGAAAAAAATACCATAAAACATTTTTTTACGGAAATCTCTAGAAGAGTATTCGAAAAGCAGAACCTAAAAAATGCGGGATCGTTCAAGGGCGGGTTTTTGAGAAAACTCAAAAAGTTTTTCGAATTGACATATCTTGGATACGCGATGAAAAGTGCAATTAATAGATAGCGCTAAAGTACCAAAAAAAGGGTTTTCTCGCTTTTTTGCACAGAAAAAAATTTTTATTGCAAAATTGTCAAAAAGAAAGTTGTTCGTTTCAATAAAACCTACAAAATTCATACGGAAACTTTTCTTGCCCGACTTATCGTTCAGGAGTTATAGCGTGACAAACCTGTCACCGTAGATTTCCCATTTTTTCCGACGATGTCGACGTCAGTGTGGGTACATAATAAATCATTACTTCAGGCTGAATAAATCATTTTTTTGTAAGTAGGAATTTTAAATTTTTCCTAATTATGATTAATTGTCACTGTGAATTATATTCATTGTTAATAATTTTTTTGCAAAACTATGCTGACTCTAGTATTAAACGTGATTTGAGAAGATTTTTAGAAATTTATATCAAACGAGCTGTAAAAAAATGTGTTAATAGTTGTTGTTAAGCGTGGAACATGGAAAATACGCTTTTTTTTATACTTTCGCGCCATCTATCAACTGCACTTTTTATCGCAGCATGTCGACCTAGTGAAAAAAGTTGAAGAAAACATTGACTCCAACATTTTTTGTCCTTACGAATTTTCCTAAAACCTACCATTTCCGAGGTATATCAAATCCAAAAACTTCTTGAGTTTTCTCAAAAAACCGCCCCTGAACGAGCCCGAATTTTGCGGGTTAAGCTTTTTGAATGCTCTTCTAGCGATTTCCGTAAAAAAAAGTTTTATGGTATTTTTTTTCAAAAACGGCCTTTTTGTGACATTGACTGTACTAATAATAGTATAGAATGGATTGCCTAAATTGTTAACATTTCCACATTATAATATATAAT
The DNA here is from genome assembly GCA_011762715.2 of Neuroterus valhalla. Classification (NCBI taxonomy): domain Eukaryota; kingdom Metazoa; phylum Arthropoda; class Insecta; order Hymenoptera; family Cynipidae; genus Neuroterus; species Neuroterus valhalla. The sequence goes on from WSXT02195401.1 coordinate 3,450, forward strand.
TATCTCGTGTCTTTATCAGCAAATTATTTTAATCCCAAAATTCTTCATTTCTTAATGTCCTAATTGTCAAATTTTACACAACCAAAACTTCCCAATCGTATTAGCTTTAATAAAAACCGTAGCTTTTGAGTTTAAAATTTTTTGCACGGAATTTTCCAATTTGTAGTGTTGCAATTACGAATTCTGCCAGCGTTGATTTGTTGAATTTGAATTTCCAAAAATTTTGTAATTATGTAACTTTCGATGCTTGAGAACATTTGTACATTCTACTGAATAATTTTGAACACTTTCAAATTTTAATTATCGAATTCCAAACTTGTGGAGTTTTCAAATTGAGTATTTTGGCAATATTAAATTCTACACCAGCTGAAATTCATTTATTTTTCCAAGCATTCTGAATTTTCAAATGTTTACGATTTGAATTATTGTAGTTTGTACTGAAATAGAGGCTGTGAAAGATTTCTGGATAAGAGATTTGAAATTGTTGCTAACTTTATTCACTTGAATGTATGTTATAGACTGTCACGTGACTTGCTTTTTCAAACGAATTCGCTCATAAAATAATTCGCTGAGTGGATTTTCTAAATTAAGAGAGACATTTGTCTTCCTCTCCTCTTCGTCTTCCTGGTATGAAAAGTCATCCAAGGTATAGTTTATGAGTAGATCCGTTTATAAAAATTGGTCCTGTCTAATACATAACCTCAAAATGACATGTTACTGCATACAATTTAATGCGCACAAAACTTTTAAGCCAGGTACCCCAAAAGCCATTTTGAACTCTGCCTTATCCTCTCTTTTAACTTAGGGAGTTGGCTTTCAATTCAAAATTCAGAACAAGCACAGTACCTAATTCCAGAATTTCTAGTCTTGCATGATCTTTATGAGAGAGTTGAATATTAGAACAAGTTGTAATTAGAAAGTTTAAGGGTAAAAGTAGGTAGGTAGGTGACAGTGATTTAAATTCTCGTGTAGAGCGACGTCGATGGAGACGAGCAAGTTCGAGAAGAGACGTGGACGAGTGAAGAAGAAGGTTGAAGCTCTGAGGAACGGAAGCTTGCAGGCGGACGCGACCCCCAGTCCCAGCAGTAGTGTCAGCGAGGGTTTGGACCTTTTCCCCGACAGCCCCCTTCATCCAGCAAGCGGCTTCCAGCTATCGCCAGACTTCCGGTACGCGCTAAAACCCTTCGAATTGTGTTTTCCTTAAGCCTCTCGATTCTATCGGTTGAGGACATTACACCATCCTCATAATTATCATCTGCTTGAAAAATGTCCTGAAGCTATATTTCATGTTTACTCTTCAGAATTTTCTCACCTTTTTAATTTAAAGTGTTTATCCTGTATTCCAACCTCATTTTAATACTGCTGTCCCAAAGAAGAACCTAGTAACTGACTTTTTCCATAGTGACTATTTTCAGGCATATCTGCGTGAGAAAATAACCTCTATGGCAAAAGTCACTTACTAGGTTTTCCTTTTGGACAGTAGAATAATGATCAGCTCATTCATGAATTTGCCCTAACACAACTTGTTGATTAAAATTACAAGATTATATTTATAACTTATTTCTCTGAAGACCTCGGGCTTCAAGCAACGCATCCTCCTGTGGAAGATTGAGCCCCATTCCCGCCGTCCTCACTGAAACAGATTGGTCACCAAGTTATTCCTACGGTCCAGAGCAATTAGGTATTTTTTTTGTCATTCTTCGATCCACTAGCAGTAATACTTCACATTCTTGTAGATATTTCATTGAATTTTATTGTAATTCCTCTAGCTGGAAGTTTGGCGGAAACGATGAAAATTGAGTCCTACCAAATGTACCGGACGTCGCCACCTCATCAGCAGCAAACAGGACCACCACCCTCCTATTTTGAGGCACAGTACCAGAGGAGTAACTCACTCCGATCAGGCACAACGCCTTATGGTTTGCCACCGACTCCACAACCTACGAGTCAGCAGAGATGTCCTCTTCATCGCCTGCAACCTTGTGCCTGCCAAATGGTCAGTAAAAGTCAGTCAAGTTAACAAGCTTCCAGACCATCACTGTTATGCTTAACGAATGATTATTTTTCCAGAATCTAAGTCCGGTCTCTGGCATGTCCCCCTCTTACCAGCAGAGCGAGCCTAGTCCCTCGACTCTGAACTCTCATCAACAGCAGGCCATTCAGTACCTTCTTCAGTCACAGCAACGCCAACAGCAACAGCAGCAGCAACAACAACAGCAACAACAGCACCAACAAAGACAGGCGCAAACGGGTCCTGCGGGTCCCAGTCCGCCAGATTCGCCGAAGCCAAGCACAATTATGGGTCAGATAATGGGTGCTTTGAACAACAGTGCCTTGCTTGATGACCTTAACATCAACATCGAAACGCTGGAAGGATTTGACTGCAACGTTGATGAGGTACTTCAGGATGAGGAATCTCAGGCTTGTGATCTATGAACTACCAATCCTAAACCTTGATATCTTTCAAAACTAAGGTCTCAAATCTGTTTTTGATTTACTCATCAGGTGATAAAGCACGAACTCTCGATGGATGGTACGTTGGACTTCAACTTCCAACAGGGCGTGTTGGGAACCCCATCAGTCCAGGTCGGCGACGGAGCTGGTATACCAAGTGGTGTATCGTCTCAAAGTGGGACCACGAGTAATGCCTCTTCAGCGGGAGTTTATGTCAGCGCCAACGCAGCGACTCCTGCAGCGCCGCCCTCTTGGGTTCACTAGCAGTGGATTCCACTGCCCTCGATGCCCCCGTCGTCATTCGAGCGTGAAAATTTACACAACATGTCTCAAGCACACATTTGCGGTAAGTGAACACAGTTTTGCATTTTATTAAAGCCTATGGATCAGGAGTGTCCAACGCAAGGATGGCGCACTTCTCCTCTCTTTCCCTTCTCCGTGCGTTTATTCGAGAATTCTCTTCTCGTTTCCCCTTTCTACATCGCGCTTACCACATGAACGCATTCAAGGTGGTAAGAGAGGGGATTGACGAGTGACAGTTATTTACACCGTTGCTCACGCGTTGTACACCTCTGCTCTGGGTAAAGAGAAAGTAACTGCGTGGAAGGATCACCTTTCAGTGGAACTACTCGAGTGAGAGAAGAGGCCTCCAAGCAACTAGACTGGAATTAACTCAGAAACAACGATCAACTATGATTCCAGTTGCCCGGGTAGAGATCGCAGTTACGCGAAGTTGTAATTTTCATTCGTAGTTTGCCTTTATTCAGCTACACACAAGCTTAGTAACGGAAGAAGGTGTACAGGGGTTCGGGGGTGGTAAAAAGGGACCACTTAGCCGAAAACTGTAAGAGTCTAGAAGTCAGCTATTCGGCAGACGTGACTGGCGCCAGCGGACTACCTTAACCCCCATCCTCTAGGAATCTCATTCCCCAAAAGCGTCGCAAGAATTATAAAGTTGGTGGAGAAGAGCTCCGGTCTTGTTCCCTCCTTTTCCAAGCATTCCCCACCCCCAAGACTCTGGTTCTCTCCACCTCTCACCTTTCGCCTCGCTCACTTCTGCTTCATCCCCTTATTTTCCTTTTTTCCCTTTTTCTTCTATCTTTCTTCTCTCTCGGGGAGTTTCGAGTAGGAGACGATCAGACGACGGTATTCTAGAGAAAGCGCGACCAACCGCAGCCAGTCCATCTTTCAAGATCCCTGATCATTTTCGTTTCTTCTCTCCCTCTTGCCGCCCTCGATACCCTCGTATTTTCTCTCTTCTTAGACTGCTCTTTCAAACTCTTCCTCTGCAATCGAGTTCTGGTTTGGAAAACTATCGGAACTAGGTGGCTGATGTGTCTGTAACGGTCATAACTTTCGAGGTGCCACGTTAACCCATCGCCACGAAGACCTACAAGACTGTCGATCGATTCTTCACTTTGAAACATGAATGTATAACTCTTGAGATAAGTTGGGTCGGTTGAAGAGATATTGGCTGGGATTCCGAGACGATCTGGATCTCGAAGACGTGGAGTAACGCTGTACACGCGCCTTTCTGGTTCTCCCGGTCTTTCTTTTCACTCCACTCTTTTCCGATTCTAAGTGAATCAAGTTGCTGTATTTGGTCTAGCCTGGAAAATTGCATTTTTGCTGGTCTGCAAATTCTACAAGTGTAATTTCTCGGCAGGGCAGAGGATATGGAGAGTTTTTTCTCATTCGTGAAAATGGAAAATTCCAACATTTTCCATCCAAGAATGCGTTTTAAAGAGTAGCTAGCCTAGAGCGGGTTATTTGGGTCCAAAGATCGGATTTCCAAGTTGATAGAAAACTGCGATTTCTGCAATCTAATTTGTTTTCCTTTTCTCGGTGCCATAATATTGATGGTGTATTCTATTGGTATGTACAAATATTTCCTCCGTTATCTCCGTCGTTTTCGAGCTAAATTCAAATTTGGGCCATGTTTTCTTTGGTAGACTTTTTTCGACTATTCCCAAATTACAAGTCTTAATTATTAAGTGACTAATAAAAATAATAAACTTCCCTCATTTCGAAAAAATCCAAGTTGACACATTTAATAGTTTGGTGAAAGATATTTTGAACCAAATAAGAATCCTTCGAACTGAATGACCATCGTCGGGAAATTGTTTCAACTTCCAGGTTCATTTTGATTGTGCAAGGAATATTCGAATATTATTCAGAATTATGTACTTTATAAACCTAAACGAATGAAATTATCATTCTAGTCATTCAGTGTCTGATAATTATTTTTTTATCTTCAAAAATTTAATATGCTTTTTTCTGAGCTTTTCGGAGCAAGTTTTTCGAAACTTTTCATGTCAAACATTTATTTTTTAAAATTTTAAGTCACGCTCAAAGTGGATCTGGACTATTTGGTTAATAAAGGGTAATGTGTTATTCTTATGCATATTTTAATGCTCAGTTGATTGACAATCTAAGTTTTTCAATAGCTCAAACGATTTCCAGGATATTTACCAAAAACTGCGAAAAAACTTCACAAAAACGAGTTTTTTCTTGTAATTATTTACCTAATAGGATATAATTCTAACAAATACGAGAGAATTAGAGTGAAGTTAAGTGGATCTAAACTTTTCGAATTTGGAGTTCGCTCTACTCAATTTCAGAGAATTGATGAGAACTTCAGGAAATAGAAATTAATTTCAACAAATCTAAGAAAATTCTGATAAACTCAACTGGACTCGCGTAAATTTAAATAAATTGTCGAGAATGCAAGACAATGGAATTGTCAACTTTCTTATGTTCATTTTTTACACCAGAAAAAAACAAGCTATTGAAGAAACAAAATAGCTTTTGTACTCAGCGTTAAAAAGTGGGTCGAAACATTATATTTTTTAAAATAAAAATACCTATTTGACTTATAGCTTGATCAGCGATTAGGAAAAAAGTATGACAATAAATTGATTCCGGTTTTTGAATTACGTGTTTATCTTCTGTGTTTCTGAATGAGGTTTTCCAGCCTAATCTTCAAATTGGATTGTAGAAAACTAGAATTCTTTCAAAGATTGAATTATAAATGAGTTTAGTCTTCGCGGATGAAAGGAAAAATTGTTATGAATCTAATTGAAAATGAGAAAAATTTATTAAATATTTATGGATTAACTATTTTTGAATGGAATAGATAAACTGCAACGTTGATATTAGGAATATATTTGATGGATGAGTTCTCTAAATTAGTATGAATGCAGAAATATTTCTACTAATAAATCAGTATGTTTTAGCAAAGCTTAAAAAGTTCTTGTTCAATCTAGAAGGTTCTAAGATAGTCTCAATTTTAAAGTACCCTTTTCTTAATTTTAAATAAAGAAAGTACTTCAAGCATTCCGGAGAGGAGCAGTAGTATTCCGAAGAAGAAATATTTCTGAATTATGATAGAAAACTTGTTTACATTGTCCATTGGAAATTCATCCTTATTAGTTAGAAAATCAACTACTTTATTGATTTTTGAATTTGAAAATTAAACTATTTTTTCGAGAATTTATGTACATCTATTCCCGTTGAAGATTCGTCATTATACCAGGATATCATCTGTTTGGAAATTGTATGATATTTTTGTTTAATTAGGGCTTAATACCGCAAAAACGTGAATATACTGGAGACTCGCTATATCAAGGATAGGTCTATTAAGTTAGTCGAATTTTGGTCGTTGACTAGATCGTCTAACGGGTCTAGAGGATAGGGTTGCGAGCGTCCTGGAAATCAGCAGTTCAGTATCCACGAATCGAGAAGTTTGAACACTCCCCCGGATTTTTCGTACATTGATTATTACAAGCAAATCATTGTTTTCCCATGAATCAGTCTTTATTAATAAACAAGGTTTATCCTTAATGATAACAGACATTTGTAAAAATCTAATGTGAAGGCCATTATAGGACATGTGCGAATCGCTCAATAAAGCGAGACTCTCGTGTGTATTGACCCTAATAAATGTGACGCGCTCCGAAGAAAAGGACCTAAGAGCAAAAAAATCGATTTCAGGATTATGGTCTTTTTATATTAATTAAAGGTTGCTTTTCAATTATTCGCAAACAGAAAATTTTTTTGTCGAGTATTTTTTGAGCTATTTCAATTTAAAAACAACCGTTCCAGCTGAAGCCTGTCCAGCTCTCGCTTGTTCTTCCCCTTCCCCTGTAAAATCAGTGTTTTCGCTCTTAGGTCCCTTTCTTCGGAGCGCGTCACAAATAAGTTTTTGGATTAAAAAAATTGCAGATTGTAAATGAAGGAGTATATTTCTTCTTGATTCTGGTGTAATTTTGCATGAATTGTGAATTGGGTGGTCGGCAGGAGTGCTAAGGTTTTGTCTTTGTGGCATTCTGAACGACACATTCCATATTGACATTGTGATGGAAGAAGTCGTCGAGGCCGACTGGTTCAAGTACCACTCCTATCACTCGTGTGCAAAGAGCCGTACAAACCAGATGAAAACGAGTATTACTACCAGCTGTGGCTTCCTCGAAGACGAAGGAATCCCGGTTGTAGACTTGTAATTAGAGAAAGAATTTTAAACTATCCTTGTCGGAGGTAAAAGCTCAACAAAAATCAGAGCTTAGAATTTAGAAACAAGGAACAATTAGGGCTCATTACACCAACGATGAAAAAGTCTACTTTCAACGAAGTAAATAAACTTTCTGATACTTCAAATTCAAATAAAAATGTTCTGTTCCAAGAATTTGATTGATGTCAACAAAAAGAAAACAAAACCAGTGGAATTGAAGTTTAATCTTCTTTCCGAATTTTCGGGCACTGAGTTATAAAAAGTTGCTCGTAAAGCTATAGTAGGAGTGTTAATTAATTTGTGCAGGTCTCACGCTGACGATAAATCTCTATCAAATGTATCGTCCGGACGACGAGCCACATAAAAGTTCAACTGGCCGTAATTAATTGCAGTAAACCGACAATAATTGATTATCTGGAAAGCTTTCAACTAGTTTTAGGAAAGGGGAAACTTTTTCACAAATTATTCCCCGGCGGGTAGAGAAATATCATTTTTGAATAGGTACGTTTATGATTAGAGAAATGTAGCTCGTGAATTCTTGCAATGAAAAGGCATTCGATTTTGAAGAAAAAGTAAGAAGGAAAGGCCGTAAATTAATTTAGCATCGTTGCTAGGATACAAAGCAGAACGATTTGATACTGAAATTGAGTCAGCTTTTCTACGTCTTCTTACCATTCAGATTTCTTTCCATCCCATTTGATTCCAGTCTTTCCTTTAAAAATGGAATTTACGTTCACAAAGTAGCGGAATTCTTCCTTATTTAAAATCCGAACTTTCGATATCAATTAAATAAATCACATAGTGTTGTGTTTCTCTTTTTCCTGCTTATATATTCAAATAGAAGCGCTCTTTATAGAGTTCGGTAATCCCGTGACGATTTCTCTGCTCGCATATAAAAATATCAAACTCGTTCAGATAAGAGATTTTTGAAATAAAAGAAGAGAAATATGGGCTCTAAGTTTGTTGAATTTCAAGATTCCAGTAATCTGCATGTCCATAATGGATTTTTGTTTAAAACGGGTTTATATCCTCTCTATAGAGTATCTAGCAAACTGCCCTTTCCAAGTCGCATTTACGTATAGACGATTTTTCAATAGATTTCATTTACAAAAAATTACAGTGTGACTCACATACTTGAAATATGACAAGGCTAGTCGAAAATTTTTTTTCAATATTTTTTAAGACTTTTTTTCTTCATATATGATACAGTTCAAATTGCAATACTAACATGCTAGAAATTATAGATACTAACTGGAGGAATTATGCTTATACGCTTTTCCCTTGTTTCGTGAGGAACTGGAAAACTGGAAGAAATTCTACCAAAAAAAAAATACGAGAAATGACCGCTTTGTTTTTATGAATCAAAAAGAGATATTATCATTTGATTAAAAAAATGTAACGTTTCTTTAATCTAATTTTCAAAATATCTTGATACATCTATAATTTATGAAAGGAAGAATTTTTATTTTTTTCCAGTATAAGGAAAACGTTTTGCAAATTGTTGCTCTATAAGATTTTTCGGCTGACTCAAATTTAATAATCGATTTGAAGATAGCCCAAAACAAATAGGAAAGATTATTATACAAATTTTCTCAAAAAAATGTCTTCATAAAGTTTTATTTTCTTTTCCTCATTTTTCTGACTTGGGGCAGGGAATTTCAGAAAATAATTAGGGTTTTTTTCTGGCAGGGAGTTCCAGTGAAGAAGTAAAATTTTTTTGGAACATGGAATTTTTGACATGGAACGGGAACTTCTTAAACTAATTATTATTCGGATTTCGAAGACAGTAATTTTGAAAAATCCATTTTTTTTCCTTCCAATTCCAAATTCGTCACAATTCTAAAAATTACTTGAAGCAGTTTTTAGAGTAGAAGTGGAATTCGAAGGAGGAATATTTCTGAATTATGATAAAAAACTTATTTAAATTGTTTATTGCAAAGTCATCCTTTTTTAGTTGAAAAATCAACTACTTGTTTAGAATTGAAACTTGTTTGTTGGAAATCAAATTTTCTCGTTAAAGTTGCATTCTTTCGATTCAAAATTCACCTCTGATTGGAATCGTAACTACTTACCTTTGTTAAGAATCAATTCATCTTTTTTTGGTGAAAATTCGAGTATTGAGTTGAACATTGATTTTCGAATTTTTCAATTAAACTATTTCTTTGAGAATTTATGTATTTCGTGGAAAGTTTGCCTTCTTTGTAGAAAATTAATCTTCATGGTCGAAAATTCATCTTTCTCCTTAAAATACGTCTATTCATTTGAAGATTCATCATTATACCTGAAAATTCATCAGTTTAGTTCAAAATCCATTCCTGAAAACTAAAAATTATTTGGTTCATTTTTAGTTGAAAAATGATCTTTTCTAGTCCGAAATTCGACAATTCGGTAAAAAATTGTCTTTTTGAATTGAACATCCAATTATTTTGTTGATATTCTTCTTTAAAAATTCTTCTTTACGGTTACAAATCTATTTGTTTAGTTGAACATCGATGTTTTTCAATTACAAATTTGAGTATTCAAATTTTCGTTGACACTTTATCCTTTTCAGTAAAAGTTAATTTATCTGTTAGAAAACGCAACTCCTTAAGTTGAAGATTCTTTGTTTTAGTATAAAACTCTTATGCTTGGTTGGAAATTAGTTTTTTGAATTAAAAATGTTACTGTTCCATTTTTGGTTGAAAATAATTTTTTTTGAGTTCGAAATTCGACTACTTCATTAAAACATTGTATTTTCTCTTAGAAAATTAATCTTTCTATTTGAAAATTAACCTGCCTGTTCGAATATTCGAGAATTGAAGTGTTCCAGTTAAGTATTGATCTTCTTAGTATAAAATTCATTTTCTTGTTTGGAAATTTAACTGTTCTGGTTCATCACGTTTGTTGTAAAATGAACTATTTTGTTGGAAATCCGTTTCTTTTGTTATCGTCCATTGATTATAAAAATTTCAAGTTTAACTGTTCCAATTTCTGTAAAAAAATGTTTTTTTGTTGTTGAAAATTTGAGTATTCTTTTCAAAATGTATTCATTTTTCAATGTTTGATCTGTTGTGTTAAAGGATGTTCCAAATTATCAACAAAAGATGTGTCAATTATATCAATAAGAAGATGAAACATAAAAACTCAGAAGCCTTCTAAAAATTTCTAAGCCTTTTATTGCATGCGCTGGTGAAAGGTTCAAAGCTTGGTTCAAAGCCGCAATAAAGAGGCAAAAAAGGCCTTTTTACCTTCTGGAAAATACAAAATTCTTCTCAAGTTTACAAAAAAGTTTTCCCAAATATCTGTAGAAAGTATTTTCCATGAATATTGTGCTTACGAAAATCTAGATCTATTCGCAAATCGCCCATATGTGGACATTTGGTAAAATTCATACAAGCGAAAATACGTGGGGACAGCCCGGATGTGATATTACCTTTTAGCAAAATATTTTTCAATTGCGGGAATTGAAAAAGATCGTTGTAGCTCTGTTGCATTTTTCGCGCTGGTATTATCGCCTCCAGCGTGCAAATTTATCGTACCAATGAAGGTAAATTTCAAGCATATTCGGTACTTGAACCGGCAACTGAGTAACGAGTTTCTCCTTTTCTGTATTATTTACTCTTCTTTCCCAATAACATGTTTTGTATGAACATTAGTTATGAAGCTCTACCGTCAAATCAATGTGTAACGAATTAACAAAGTGATTAAACGTATTTTCTGAAAAGTATTTTCATCAAAATCAAGTCAAGTAGGAGCACTTATACGAGAAAACTGAATTATTTGAGATGCGGAATTCACTCTCGTGCTGCAAATGTCAGGGCAGGCATCAATAAATGCTATAACTTACATATATTGTTCATGAAAATATTATTCTTCGCCGTACTTTCGAACGGATATGAAGAACAACAGTATACACTACGCGGGGAAAAGTTTGAAAGCCCTGAACTGCGAGAAATTATGCCCTCGGCTTCGCCTCGGGTACCATGTCACGCAGTGCAGGAATTTCGACTTCCTGCCCTTGTAGTGTAAAATACTATTAAAATTGAATATATATTACAGCTTGATTCCTTGTCTGGAAACTCTTAAAAACGTTTGGAATATATTTCAAACTCTACAATTTGAATAAAGTAAACAATTGATATATAAAGAAGACAAGCTATTTGTCTGCTGTCTAGAATTATTGCAAAAAATCTATTAAAATCCAGAATATCATTCACGAATCATTACTTGGGGAAGGGATCCAAAAGTAGTTTTACGTGAGTTTCTTGTTTCTATTTTTGATTTTTTTTTTGTCTATGCTATTTGATACCAGTTATGGCTATTGAAATCCATTTTTATATACATATGTCCAGTAAACATAGAGTCAACCATTTTTTATATTTGGTGTCGATTTCTGATAAAAACTCGTTGAGATCCTGGAAATATTTGCAGTACCGTTATTTTTTATGAGGATTTCATTCACTCCTCTTATAAGAATTTTGAAAACGTGAAAATGCCTTTGAATTCCGTAAATATCGTGCAAAATCTCTGAAACCCCCTTCAAAATGATTTGAGCTCAGTGGGAATCAATTAAAATCTTCTGAAAACTGTGAAAATCTTCTGAAGTTCTTCGGCATACCGTTTAATTTTTTCAAATCACAAGAAATCCCTCAAAATCTTCTGTAATCTTTGCGAATCTTTTGAAATTCCGGAAAATCTTTAAGAATTCTATGAGATTCCTCTATTCCCTTCAAATCTTCGAATTAAGTGTGAAATCTCCTGGAGTCCTCCAGCTTTCGCAGATAGACTTTTGTATCTCTTGGAGTCCTTGAAGAATCCGTGACTTCTTGTAATCCATTTCAAAATCTCCCAAAATTCCTTCAAATTCTTCGTAACCTGCGCAAATTGTTTCCAATTTCTTTAAATGCCTGAAAACTTAATAAATTCCAGTGGAATCTCTTGAAATCCGATTATGATTCTAGAAGTACTGAAAATCTTGTAAAATCTTATAAAATCCCAGAAAAAGTTGGGATTTTCTCTCAGATTGTACTTGGTGATATTTCCAAATTTCTTGAGTGTTTAGAAAATTAATTGAGACCGTTTGAATATCATAAAACACTTTTAATCTCTTGAAATGGTATGAAATCCCTTCAAATATCATGAAATTCCCAGAAGTCATTTAAAATCTCATCAAATCCTGTAAATATTTTGCAATTGTTTTAAATACTCTTTGCAGTCCTTTGAAATTCCTAAAAATCTTAAAGCCCCTTGAAATCTGTTAAAATTATTTCAAATCAATGGAAGTCTTCCGAAACTTTTGCAATCCATTTGAATCTTTTGAACCTCCGTATACAATAAAAATAATTGATACATTGAGTGAAAATATAAAGTCTCACGTATGATTTTGAAAATCATCCTAAAATACTAAAATATTTCCTAAAATACTCTGAAATAAACCAGGTTAAGATTGAAAATTTGCTCATATTTAGAGCACTGAAAAAATTCGAATACTTGAAAACATTACAAAATATGTCTCAAAAGTCCAGAAATTCCTAGAATGTTCTGGAATTTTCTCGAATAAGCTATAAAAAGTTCATTTATTAAAATATTAGAACGTTTCAGAACATACTAGAATATTTTCTAGAAAAATGCAGAATATTCCAGTATTGATAAAACTATAAAAATTCGTGGAATATTGAAGGAATTTGTAAATATTGCAGAATATTCAAATTCTTCATCCGAACGTGTCAGATATAGCCAGAGTAAACATATTCCCTTCTATATATCTTTGTTACATACATTTCTGAATATTCCACAATATTCCCTGAGGTAACTTGGGCCAAGTCAGGCATAAATAACTTATGTAAAATATTCCTTCAGGATATACACTACGTACAGTCAATCTCAAAATCCTATAATCTTTATAATGTTATTATTATTAGTATCATTATTATACCATAAGGTAACTTGTATGATTTATATAATTGACCAAAATATATCTATTAATAATTGCTGCGTATATTTAAGGAGGATTTGAAGTGTGCTTAAGAGAAAAAAATTCAGGTTACAATTGTTTATTTATCAAAAGTTATTTAGAGTTTCAGTTCTTGCTTCCTCGTGAGGGAAAAGTTACAATTCTTATCTTATTCTAATGATCAAGGCCTCATTCAATTCTTTGCAAGATTCTCTACAATTCTTTTCGGGTAGTTTTTATTGAATAAATTAATTTGAAATCATGATTATTATAATTGATATAAACAAGGGAAGTTAAAATTTACATTATCATTACCCAAATAGTGTTGTAGAGAATCCTTCCGAGAATTGAATGAGGCCTTGATCATTAGGATTAGAGAATAATTGTAACTTTCCCCTAACGAGAAAGCAAAAACTAGAACTATAAATAACTTCTGATGGATAAACAATTTAAACCTGAAATAATTTTTCCTGGAGCACAGTTAGAAGAAACCTTTAAAATACGCAGCAATTATTATAGATATATTCTGGTCAATTTTATGAATCACTATAAGGATTATTGAATTTCGGATTGACTGTACGTAATGTACATCCTTAAGGTTACTGATTTCAGAGATTTGCTCAAATATCTGTTTTCAATTCCAACTAAAAAACCTAGAAATAATAATATATTCTCTGGGATTGTCAGTTGGTTCATCCACAATGCGTACAATATTTCTTGTCTACATTTCAATTTTGCCTCTAAGGGCATTCAAAGCGAGCGAAGAGAAGCGTTTTTCGCTGTAGGACTGAAGATGGAGCGGGCGCAGATATTTGACCGAAAGGCATACTCTCGATGTATGTAGGTCGTCAAAAAACAATACAACCCTTATTCTATCTTTCCCCAATAATTTTCTCAACTTCCTCTCTGCATAGAATACAAAATCAGAGACCTAATCCAGTACTAAATCAAGATAAGGTTAGACTATCAGATTCAGAGATCGTTCTATTGGAAATTGATGTGTTAATTGGTGCGCAGGCTATAAGAAATTGGAAAAGCTCAAGCGACTTGGGATAGAGACTACATTAACGTAACCTGACGTATGCGAGACGGCGAAAGGTCAACTGGAAAGATAGGGTTGGGGGTTGTACGGATAATTAGAATAAACGCGCAACGGTTAAGGATGGGTGCCCGTGGCAACTGGGAGACGTTCGATCTTGAATAATTCATCGAAAACGCACGCTCAGTTAGGCGCCCGTGAGACCAGCCACCCTCCATCTTCCATTACACCCTCCGATCTGCGATCTCTGCTTCTCGGACTCCATACAGGCTCTCGCTTCTCCAGTGGTAATATCTTGGCGGCTTCGTAAGGGGAGTTCAATTCGAAATTTCAGATTCGCAGACTCATCCATGTCCTGCACATCTTCCACTATTACAGACGAAATGAAGGAATCCTCAATTATTCTCCTCAGAACATTGAAAATTTTCAAACGTCAAAGAATGATAGGGAAAAGTTTTTCACCCGAAAAAGATCTATTGATTTGTTAACCTCAATTTTGCGGCTTGCCGCGTAGTCTTAAAATGTAAAGATTGAATTTATAGGAAAAATAAGCAACCTATGGAAAAAATGAAGCAACAAAACTTCTCTACCGTTTCGGACGAATTTTGATCGAGTGCGCAGCGTGAGATACGTGATGAGACTGTATTCGATAAAGCCGGAGAAGCTTCAACAAAAGAGATTTTAACATCATCGTATCAGAGTAGTCGACATTTTTCGAACTGATACTCGAAATCCGCAACTTTAAAATATTGAATTTTGTCCTTACTATTTTTTTAAATTCGAATTATTTTTTCAATTTTCGATATCGAAGTTTCTCTAATTTTCCCAATTTTGGTTCTTTTAAACTTGATCAAGTTTTACAATAAAAATGTTTCCATCATTATTATATTCATTCTAATTATTAGATTACTTAACAAATTTCTATTCAAAATGTATAGTATAAAACTATAAGCATAAACTTGTGTTTATTGGTTAACTATGTTTGATTAGAGTCTAAAGAAAGATATTCAACGAATAAACAAAAGTTCATTCCTGATTTAATATGTTTAAACTGATTTTGTCTAAGATGTTCTACTGTCCCGAACTTTCTCTTATAACAACAATTTTCTAAAAATGTATTGTAAAATGACAGCGACTTTAGGTGATAAATTTTTTTGCAGTCCACGTCAAATTTATGACGCTCTTAAATGAAAATACTACTAAATATTGTCAGTCAGTGATCAGAGAATGCAGCAAAATATTTGATATCTTTGTGGAAAATCATTTAGCATTGTTGAAACTTTATATGGACTATGTAAATGGTTGTTTGTCACTCGGTCTTACGAATGATTCGAAAAAATGATGTAAAAAAATCTGCCTGCTGCGCAGGCACATTCTCATTGCAAGCGCGGTTTGAAAATCGTTATCTCGATTAAAACGGAAAATATACGTCTCATTGGAAAATAATTCAAACAAAATTTGTAGAACTTTTTGTGTTTAATAATTTTGCCCCTAAATTTTTCCCCGTGTCTCCCATAGTTTGGCGGGAAAATGTCAATTTTTTAGTCGGTCAAGTGCGTTATCATGATTCAAACAAAAACTGTACGTCTTATGAAAAAATGATCATCAGTTCATTTGTACACCTCTTTGAAAAAAACATTATTTTTTCTGTAGCAATTTTTTCCTTTCTCGTATAGTTCTTCTGAAAAATGAAATTTTCTATTTTTAATAAAATTTTTCACAATTCAAAAAAAACTATGCATCTTATAAAAAAGTGTTTTGGATTGAATTTGTAGATATTTTTAAAATGAATAATTTTGTTTCTCAACATTTCTTTGTACCTTGCATAGTTCGAGCGGAAATGTGCAATGCGATAATCTTTTTAATGTTTCATAATATTGACCAA
>WSXT02195412.1:0-19266 GCA_011762715.2 Neuroterus valhalla
TTCATCAAATCCGCGAAAGTCAATTTTCACATAAAACCAATACCTTCTCATTCAGAATGAGAATGTAAAAAAGTAGTTCAATGCACGCTGTTAGACACGAATGAGAAGGAAAGGTTCTACAAACTTATTCAGAGATACAAAAAAGTATTTTCGAAGAATCCGGTCAGGATTCATGTGTACAGGTACGAATTAGAAATAGATGATAAAAGACCATTTCTTATGCGAAGTTATCCGGTGCCGATGTCCCTTAGGAACAAAGTTGATAAGGAGATTGAAACCCTACTTGAATTAGGGATTAATAAACGATCCAACAGTGCATATATTAATCCGTTAGTAATAACAACAAAGAAAGATGGATCAATCCGAATTTGTCTAGATGCGCGTAAGCTAAACGATCTAATGACAAATGATTATCAGTGTGCGGAACCAACAGAGGTCCTTTTTCAAAGATGTTCGGGAACTAAAGTGATGTCCTCGCTCGATTTAGTTAGCAGCTTTTGGCAGGTGCCCTTGCACCCTAATTCTATGAAGTATACGGCGTTTTTGATCGAAGGAAAATGTTACGAATTTAGAGTCACTCCTTTTGGCCTAAAAACTAGTACGGCGGCTCTTGTAAGAGCACTAGATATAGTTCTAAGCGGAATAGGGGATTTCGTAATAACGTATATAGACGATATGCTGGGTACTTCGCGAAACAACATGGAACATCTGGATCATCTAGAGCTTTTTCCAGCGCCTGCAGGATCACAATGTGACCGTGAACTATGAAAAATTGCATTTTTTTCGTCCTGCAGTCAAATTTCTAGGACACATCTTGACTCCTCTCGGAATAAAACCAGATCCACAAAAGGTCAAAGTCATTCATGAGTTTCCAACGCCCAGGAATTTTAAAGAGTTAGGAGGCTTTTTGGGCTTGATAAATTATTATACCAAGTTTACCCAAGAGCATGCACAGGAAATCCTTCCTCTACTCGAATTGTTACGAGTGGGCAACAAATAGATATGGGATCTAGAGAAAGAAGATGCGTTTGAGAAAGTCAAAGGGTTGTTCTGCGATTTCGTGATCCTTACTTACCCGGATTTGAGCTAACCTTTTTACCTCCAGACAGATGCCAGTGACGTAGCGCTAGGGGCTATGTTATACCAAACAGACAAGCAGGGGGAGCACCTTCCGATCTCTTTCGCCAGCAGGACCCTTAAAGGATCCGAATTGTCCTACTATACTACCGAAAAGGAGCTATTGGCTATTGTGTGGGCCTTAATAAAGTTTAGATCATACGTGTTAGGAGCTAAGTTGATAATCCGCACAGATCACAAGGCACTCACTTTTCTCAAAACTTGTAAACTAGTAAGCGGAAGACTCACTCGCTGGATCATGGCGATCCAGGATTATTGGTTTGATATCGAATATTGTGAGGAGAAAATCAACATAGTAACGGATGGGTTTAAGCAGAATGCCATCCAGAGAACCAGAATGTCCATTCGATTTAAAAGAAGGGAAGATCTTCCTATACACCTTGGCTAAAAGACCTTCATCCAAACTGCAGAAACGTTTAAAGAACTTCACTAAGGATCAGGAACAAGATCCTGTACTTTAACAAAGGCTTAAGGAAATCAGCGAAGGTAGATCAAAGAAATATGAGGTCCATGAAAAACTGATTTACTTATCAACCGAAGATGGAAAGAAACTTTGTCTAACTATAAGAATATTAACTGACATAATAGATGAATGTCATGAGTAATATGCTCATGTAGGTGCTCAAAGAGTTTTCAGAATGCTCAATGAGTATTTCTAATATCCTCACTTCGTTAAGATTATCAGGAGAAGGGGCCAGCTGTGACTTGTGTCGCTATTGACTTTTATGAGCCCTTGCTAGCATCAGAAGGAGGCTTTAAGTATATACTTTCGACAATTGATGCGTTCAGTAAATACGGAGGGCTATATTCAATGAGGAGAGCAACAACCAAAGCGGCAACCAACAAAATATTTAAGGATCACACTCCAAAATATGGAAAACCGGAAAAAATCGTGACTGACCACGGGACACA
This sequence comes from Neuroterus valhalla, assembly GCA_011762715.2. Taxonomy (NCBI): domain Eukaryota; kingdom Metazoa; phylum Arthropoda; class Insecta; order Hymenoptera; family Cynipidae; genus Neuroterus; species Neuroterus valhalla. The sequence goes on from WSXT02195412.1 coordinate 2,050, forward strand.
ATTTACCTGTGATCAGTAGCTTGAGAAACTGAAGGAAGAAAAGATTCAAGCTGTATTCTCGGCAATCCAACATCCTCAAAGCAACATAGTTGAGAGGATTTATCGACAATTATCTAGATTTTACAGAACGCTCATCCAGGAACATCACAATTCTTGGTGAAACTGGGTTAGGGTTATTGAGAGTTGTATGAACGAGACACACCACGAAACAACCAAGTTTACTCCCATCGAAATCCAACTGAACCAAAAGCTGAAGATAGCCTGGGAGAATCGGCTGAAATCGCAGCTGCCGACCCCAAATATTGGATACGAAAGAAAAATTGAGATGACGCATGAGAACATAGTTCGAAAAGGGGAGAAAAGGGCAGAGTTATTCAATCGGACCCACAAACTAGTCAAATTCAAAGTTGGGGATCAGGTTCTGTTAAATCTACTGAACCGATCGGATAAAGAAAACAAGGTACTTGCAAAGTTCTTACAAATATATGACGGACCGTTCGAAATAAAAAAAGATGTAAAACCGGGAACATTTATCCTGTGGGATCCAGGGAAAGAAGAAGAAAAAGGGATGTACCACACCCAGGACCTAAGACGATATCTTCAGAGAACATACAAATCCCTCGATTCCAAATAGGAAAACGACCCGAGATAGAACTAACAATAAATAATGGAAATAGAAGAAAAGCGTCCATCATCAGAAAAAAAGACAGCATACAGTTATCAAGGGAGGGAATCCAGAAAATGAAAGAAAAGCAAGAAATTCGACACGAGGAATAGACACGCGATGTTCTTAAAGGAATGAGAGAGGAAATCAAAGCAATCAATGATGAATTGGAAAACAAGTGCAGCAAAACAGGAAACCACAAACAAGATAAAAACAACGGAGAATTACGTTTGGGACAAATGATTGAGGGGCAGTTTTATTCGACAATACTAAACAATAACAAAATGTATGCGAGTGACTGTGAATGAAACCAGAAACCACCGAAAATAAAACAAAACGCGTATTTCTTAGCCCTTTTGGTAGGTTAAATGAATGCATCCAAAAATTATTCTTGAAATTATTCATTTAGGGGGGCATGGTCACCTAGTATTCTTTCAATATTTTCAAGAGAAGAAAATTTTTTGTTTGTTTGCCGTATCCGCGTGAGAGGTATCTGACAACATAGAACAGCTTCAGAACGCAGAACGTATTCGCCTAATAAGAAGCAAATATTTTATTTCAAAACAAATCTAAATTTCAAAAAAAAATTTGAAAAATTTATTCGTTTGGGAAGGGGGGGGGGGCGCTGAAGGATATAGGAATAGCATAATAGTTGTCGTGAAATAAGAACGAACGGCATGAAACCAACAAATGCGCAGGCGCTTAGTTTACAGGTAGGGATGAACAAGTCTGAGAAACGGAAAATCGGCAGTCGAGGAGACGGCTGATTACAGGTAAATCAGTCTTCGTCAAGCGATCACGAGGACAAGACGTGTTTCGCGAAGCACACGCAAAGCGTCTCGTGGTGATTCAATGCGCGTCGTTTTAGGTCTTCTTCCTTTATGAGCGAGAGAATAACCCGCCAGTAGCTTATAAGTTCATTTTAAAAAGGCAGTAGTTTATAAGTTTAATTTTAAAAAAAGGAGTAGTTCATAAGTTCAATTCTAGAAAAGGGATTAATCCGTGGTCTCTGTGCAAATGATCCGATTGATTTGTAGAGTAAGAACGAGAGTTTGAGGTGTCCTCCTAGCTCTTCTTAAGGTGCTTAATCAATGATAGGCTTTCGCTGAGGGGAAAATTCTCTTACACTGGTGAATTGTTAGTTGTAATATTTTTCCTACCTCATCTTTAGACCCTAATGAAGCCTTTGTCAGACGGCTTCTTTCCAAATATTGCGTTGTTATTTGTTTTTGTTTAAATTCAAAATTAAGTAATTTTCGCGCCTGCGAAATCGGACCCGTCGTACTCCTCGAATAGGCATGGTAGTGCACGCCAATAACTTCTTTTCGAGGAGTACAACAGCCCCGATTTCGTAGGCGCAAAAATTACTCGATTTGAAATTTAAACAAAAACAAATAACAACGCAATATTTGGAAAAAAGCCTTCTGACAAAGGCTCCATTAGGGTCTAAAGATGAGGTGGAGAAAATATCACAAGCAACAATTCACCAGTGTAAGAGAATTTTCTCCTCAGCGATAGCCTATCCTCGATGAAGCACCTTAAGTATTGGAGCTTTGCTTCCTCAAAGGTAGTGGAAAAGTCCTTTTTCAAACCGTCTCCGTACGAGAGCTCAAGGACCAACCCTTAAAGCTTTGAGGTAAGAGATTATATAATAATTCTAGACTCTACGTGACAGGATATCTTTGGATATTGATGCACCTGACAACATTCGGATCAGAGTAGGATTTAGAACCCATTCCAATATGGGAGCTTATCCGAAATGAGTCCAGATTAGTCGGTTGCATAGATCAATGGGCAAAGAGTGGGTGAATTTACGAATCAGGGCTCATAAATTCTAGGAAACGTGCAAGTTTCCCAAAATGACTTCATGAGCCCTGACATCAAATTTGAGGATGTCTCATTCGACGATTTCTACATTAATTGCTTCCGTTTGAATAAGTAGTATTTAAGGGATGAGAGCACGTAATCCTCCGCTTTTCTAGAACAGCGCTCCACTTCGCTTTTGTGGACCTACATTCCGTTTCGAAAGATTTATGATAGCTCAAAAAGAAATTGTTTATAGCATACTAGCCACAGGTATGATTTTAGGTTTCAGGTTCAACGCTCCACCAGGATTGGTACTGACGTCTATACTCGGGACCAATTTCCTGATAGGAGGACAGTAAATCTGTCAGAAAGCCTAGATTTGTGGAAGTATTCCTACAAATTATTGCAAATTGATACATGTATATTAGCGTTAACTAAATATTAAATAATAAACTTCTTCCTATAGAGACGAGATAGTCATAATTGTCTTATATAGTAATAAAACTCTTCCAAACATATTTCTCTGAACTTTTACTGGCTCCAGTTTTCCTTCCATGATGATCTTCTTAGTCTTCTTAGAACAGCTGGTGAAATTGAGGATCTTATTCTTCTTGAAGTTCTTGAGTTCGGATTTGACGTAAAACGCTTCATTTGTGCTATCGGTTCACGAATTGTGTGTGGACGTAAATAATTGGTTTTCTCTTGTTTACTCGAGAAATTACAATCCTTGAGAGCAGCAGTTAGTAAACTACACCGTATACTGTGATTTATGCTCTATCTTTGTCGAGCATCGATGGAGTTTTCCAAGGACGTAAAACCATTATATTTTCTACCAGTATCAGAATTCATAGTTTGTTCAAATTTCAAATCAATTGGCTTTCTTGAAAAATTCTTTGCAGTCGTTTTCGTACCTATTCATGTAAGAATAGAACGATAAATTAAAAAAAAAAGTTATTCATTGAACTGATAGACCAAGAAATTAAAAATATATATTAAACGTACTGGAAGAGCCATTGAGAAAATATTTTTTCAACCGAGGATGTGTTTCATCAACTGCTAATATTGCTATATTCGTTTATAATAGTTAATTCAACTTAATCTTAAATGCTGGTGGTATTTCTGTTGTGCAAGTGAAAAATTGTTCAATATTTTCAGTCAGAGTAATTCCTCGTGTTTGCAAGAAGAAGTCAAACTGTTGTATTTCTAAAGTTTCAGATCACTTTCAAACATCACAGTTGTTAGCCCACAGACATCAACAAACGTGCCAATAGCAGAATAGTTTCAAAGTGAGCCATCTCGATGTTAAGAGCCCCTATGTAAAAAAATGATTTTTTCATTTCTCCATACTTAGTACTTTTTAGTGTGAAGCAATTTTCGCGATTCCACAATCGTAAGTTATTTCAGCATATTCTTGCTCACACTCAGCTGCGATCCTCAATGTTTGTCGCATTGTTCCGAGTATTAGACCTCTATCAGTGGGTGATATATTTATTGGTATCAAATAAGCAAATCTCTGACGTTTGCTTGTGTCAGGAACAATTTTTGCATTGCAACCTACCCTCATAGGTGTGTCTTTACGACAAATTTAAGGTAAAATCCAAGATAAGTCTAATTTTTTTATCGCTTCCAAACTTTCTGGGATAATGCAGCGTAGAGGGAAGTCAAAAAGTAAAAGTGTTCCTCCTGTTTTCGGCCTTTCATGGTAGGGTTGTACATCCGGTAGGATAGCTTTGGAACTTTTCCTTCGTCGTTCATTCGTAGTTTCCGTCTATGCCGATGACTGTGAATCATTTTGGTCTCGATCTTCTTCATCAATATCCTCGCTATTAGACGTGAAATGCTCATTCTGCCTTGCGCCACAGTCTCGATCACTTCAGCGACTGTCACTCCTTGTAATAAGTGAGCTACTCTTATATTTTTACCAAGCTTCTTAACTTCACGGTTTCGTAAGTGACGCCGAAGAATCAGAGCCGCTTTAGTTCATACTTCTTTTCAATCTAATTCTCCGACTTCAAAAGTCGTATTAGCGTTACGAAGTACAAAAACTTTCAACATCGTATGCATAAGAAATTCGACATCCGTTCTTAAATAGAATTTAACTCGTTTTGGAATATGTGGACTCAATGGAAATAATTTATTAACATTAGGACTGTTAGAATTGAGGGAATCTGAAATTAACAAAACAACAAAATCGAAATTCCTTTTAACGTCCAAAGTTCATGTTAAAATCTGTAACTCCTGGAAATTTAAATAAGAAACCAAGAAGTCAACGACCTAATTTGGACAAGCATCTTTGAATATACCAATCAGTAGAAAACTGTAAAAAAAAGAGGAAAGATCTCGTTCGGCTCTGGTAACATCACGCTGTTGAGCTCCATTTCCGGTTGGATCATGATCATTGGTAGTGCTATGCGACATACATATAGATACTCATTAGGTTGAAATTTTCGATAATTATCATCAAGAATCACTTGTGATTCAATTCTTTGAAATTCGGAGAGAAAGATTTTGTTTTATATGAGTGGGCAATTCATGATAATTTGGATGTTCTTCCGCGCACTATTTACCATTGAAACCCCCAATATGTTGCTTCGAGGATGTCGATTTGCCGATAATACAGCTTGATTCTTTTCTTCCTTCAGTTTCTTAAGCCACTAATCACACGTAAATTGTGTCCCGTGGTCAGTCACGATTTTTTCCGGTTCTCCATATTTTAGAGTGTAACCCTTAAATATTTTGTTGATTGCTGCTTTGGTTGTTGCTCTCCTCATTGGATATAGCCTTACGTATTTACTGAACGCATCAATTACACAGGCCGACAAAATTCAACAATGGTCCGGAACCAGAGACCACACCTAGTGTAACCGGAGGCTTTTGCTGCGCTGAATCCGAATCCGACCTCAGAAAATTTCCAGCACCCTCAGTTTTTGAGATATTCTAAACTAAAAGGGTAAAAAACACGTTATTTTGATGTTTCGAAGCCCCTCAACATCGCGAAAGAATTTTTTTCTCAAAACTTACGATGGCATCGTGGAGAACTAATCTTTACATTCAAAATGCAAATTCTTACTTTTCGATACGATTTTTTTGGGCCGAGATGTGGCAAATTCAAATATGAAAAATTTCACTTTTCACGGATATCAGGACAAACCAATTCCCTTAAACCTTCAACCCAGTAACCTGCTATGCAACAACCCTAGACCCCTACAACCCGATTCCCCTAATCTTAGAGACCAGTAACCTACTATGCAATGACCCCAGACCCTCACAACCCAATTTCCTTAACCCTCGAGATCTGTAACCTGCGAGTCTATAACCCTACACCCCCACAACCAAATGTCCTTAACCCTGGGGCCCAGTCACTTGCTATGCAATAACCCCAGACACCAAAAACCTAATTTCTACGCATTTCTACCCAATTCATCGCAGTTTACAGGGCTTGGGGGTGGAGAGAATCGGGTGATGGTGATCGAGAGCTATATAGACTCCCAGATTACTGGGCTCGAGGGTTGAAGAAATCGGGTTGTGGGGGTCTAGGGTTATTGAATTGTAGGTTACTCTGTTTGAAGGTCAAGGAAATTGGGCGGTGCGGTCTTGGGTAATAGACTCGCAGGGTACTGTGCTCCAGGATTAGGGAAATCGGGTTGTGAGGGTCTAGAGTTATTGAATTGTAGGTGATTGGGCTCATGGATTAAGGAAATTGGTATGTGGGAGTCTGGGGTTATTGCATAGCAGGTTACTGTGTTTCAAGGTCGAGGAAATTAGGCGGTGCGGTCTGGCGTAATAGATTCGCAGGTCACAGGGCTCGGAGGTTAAGGAAATCGGGTTGTCGGGGTCTTGAGTTATTGCATAGCAGGTTACTTGGCTCGATGGTTAAGGAAATCGGGTCGTGGGGGTCTACGGTTATTGAATTGAAGGTGACTGGGCTCTAGGATTGAGGAAATCGGTTTGTGGGTGTCTGGGGTTATTGCATAGCAGGTTACTGTGTTTGAAGATCAAAGAAATTGAGCGGTGCGGTCTAGGGTAATAGACTTGCAGGGTACTGTGCTCGAGGATTAAGCAAATCGGGTTGTGAGGGTCTAGGATTATTGGATAGCAGGTTACTGGTCTCAAGGGTTGAGGAAATCGGGTTGTGGGGGTCTAGGTTTATTGAATTGTAGGGTACTGGGCTCGGGGATTAAGGAAATGGGTTTGTGGGAGTCTCGAGAGTTAAGGAAATTTGGTTTTAGGGGTCTAAGGTTATTGCATAGTAGGTTACTGGGCTCGAGGATTAAAGAAATCAGGTTGTGGAAGTCTAGGGTTATGGCATAGCAGGTTACTATGCTTAAAGGGTAAGGAAATTCGGAATTGGGGTCTGGGGTAATGGACTCGCATGTCATAGGGCTCGGGGGTTAAGGAAATCGGGTTGTCGGAATCTGAGGTTATTGCGTAGCAGGTAAGTGGGCTCGATGGTTAAGAAAATTGGGTTGTGGGTGTCTAGGGTTATTGAATTGTAGGTTACTGGGCTCGAGGATTTAGGGAATCGGTTCGTGGGAGTCTGGGGTTATTGCATAGCAGTTTACTTTGTTTTAAGGTCAAGGAAAGTGGGCGGTGCGGTCTGGGGTAATAGACTCAAAAGGGTACTGTGCTCGAGGATTAAGGAAATCGGGTTGTAAGGGTCTAGGATTATTGCATAGCAGGTAACTGGTCTCGAGGATTAAAGAAATTGGGTTGTGGGGGTCTGGGGTTATTGCGTAGTAGGTTACTGGGATCGAGGATTAAAGAAATCAGGTTGTGGGAGTCTAGGGTTATAGCATAGCAGGTTACTGTGCTTAAAGGTTAAGGAAATATTGCGGTGGGGTCTGGGGTTAATAGACTCGCAAGTCACAGGGCTCGAGGGTTAAGGAAATCGGGTTGTGGGAGTCTTGGGTTATCGCATAGTAGGTTACTGGGCTCGATGGTTGAGGAAATCGGATTGTGAGGGGCTGGGGTTATGGACTCGAAGGTTACAGAGCTTGGGGGTTTTCGGGATCGGGTTTTCGGGGTCTGGGGTTATATCAACATACATCAAGCTGTAATAGTAATGGTTTTGCTACTTTTATTTCCTGGGCGAATATTTTTGTAGCAAAAATCATATCCGTGAAAAGTGAAATTATTCATACTTGAATTCGCCACATCTCGGCCCTAAAAAATCGTATCGAAAAGTTAGAATTTGCATTTTGGAGGTGAAGAGTAGTTCTTCACGATGCCGTCGTAAGTTCTGAGAAGAAAAATTCTTTCGCAATGTTACGGGGCTTCGAATACATCAAAATAACGTGTTTTTGACCATTTTAGGTTAGAATATCTCGAAAACTGAGGTTGCTGGATTTTTTCTGAGGTCGGATTCGGATTCAGCGCAGCAAAAGCCTTCGGGTACACTAGGTGCGGCTTCCGGTTCTGAGAATTATTAGCCTGTGTTATCGAAAGTATATACTTAAAGCCTCCTTTTGATGCTGTCAAGGGCCCGTAAAAGTCAATAGCGAGAATTTCTCCAGGGTTCTCGGGAGTATTATTCCTTATTTCTGCGTAGCAAGTCTGATTGGTTACTTTATTTTTCTGGCACGAGTCACAGATGGCCAGCCTTCTCCTGATAATCTTTGCGAAGTGAGGATAGTAGAAATACTCATTGAGCATTCTGAAAACTCTTTGAGCACCTACATGAGCATATAACTCATGACATTCATTATTGATATCATAAATTATGCTCCTAGTTAGACAAAGTTTCTCTCCATTTTTGGTTCATAAGTACATTAGTTTTTTATGGACCTCATATTTTTTTGTTCTTTCTTCGCTGATTTCTTCGAGCCTTTGTTGAAGTACAGGAACTTCTTCCTGCTCCTGAGTGAAGTTCTCCAAACGTTTCTGCAGTTCAGATGAAGGTCTTTTAGCCAAGGTGTATACGAAGATCTTTCCTTCGTTTAAATCGGACGGACATTCCTGTTCTCTGGATGGCATTATGCTTAACACATCCGCTATCATGTTGATTTCCCCCTCACAATATTCGATATTAAACCAATAATCCTGGATCGCCATGATCCAGCGAGTGATTCTTCTGCTAACTAGTTTACGAGTTTTGAGAAAAGTGAGTGCCTTGTGATCTGTGCGGATAATTAACTTAGCTCCTAGCACGTAAGATCTAAACTTTATTAAGCCCACACAATAGCCAATAGCTCCTTTTGGGTAGTATAGTAGGACAATTGAGATCCTTTAAGGGTCCTGCTGGCGGAAGAGATCGGAAGGTGCTCCCTCTGCTTGTCTGTTTGGTATAACACAGCCCCTAGCGCTACGTCACTGGCATCTGTCTGAAGGTAAAAAGGTTTGCACAAATCCCGGTGAGTGAGGATCACGAAATCACAGAACAACCCTTCGACTTTCTTAAACGCATCTTCTTTCTCTAGATCCCATATCTATTTGTTGCCTACTCGTGACAATTCGAGTAAAGGAACGATTTCCTCTGCATGCTCTTTGGTAAACTTGGTATAATAATTTATCAAGCTCAAAAAGCCTCTCAACTCTTTTAAATTCCTGGGCCTTGGAAACCCATGAATGACTTCGACCTTTTGTGGATCTGGTTTTATTCCGAGAGGAGTCAAGATGTGTCCTAGAAATTTGACTTCAGGACGAAAAAAATGCGATTTTTCTAAGTTCACGGTCGGATTGTGATCCTGCAGGCAATGGAAAAGAAGCTCTGGATGATTCAGATGTTTCAAGTTGTTTCGCGAAGTACACAACATATCGTCTATAAACGTTATTACGAAATCCCCTATTCCTCTTAGAACTATATCTAGTGCTCTTACAAGAGCCGCCGTCCTAGTTTTTAAGACAAAAGGAGTGACTCCAAATTCATAACATTTTCCTTCGATCATAAACGCCGTATATTTCATAGAATTAGGGTGCAATGGCACCTGCCAAAAGCTGCTAACTAAATCGATCGTGGATATCACTTTGGTTCCCGAACATCTTTGAAAAAGGACCTCTGTTGGTTAAGCACACTCATAATCATTTATCATTAGATCGTTTAGCTTGCGCGCATCTAGACAACTTCGGATTGATCTATCTTTCTTTGTTGTTATTACTAACGGATTATTATATGTACTGTTGGATCGTTGAATAATCCGTCATTCAAGTAAGGTTTCAATCTCCTTATTAACTTCGTTCCTAAGGAACATCGGCACCGGATAAGTTCGCTTAAAAAATGGTCTTTTATCATCTATTTCTAATTCGTACCTGTACACATGAACCCTGCCCGGATTCTTCGAGAATACTTTTTTGTATCTCTGAATAGGTTTGTAGAACCTTTCCTTCTCATTCGTGTTTAACAGCGTGCATTGAGTTACTTTTTCTCTAACTGCCTCATCATGCAAAGCAAATTTATTTTGGACGTCATCGTAAGTTTCCACGCAACTAATTTCTTTTACAACGTTTGGATGGCTTTCTTCTGCCCTGAGATTTTTCCCTAAACAACTTAAATACTTCTCCTTTTGAGAATTTTCGGAGTCAAATATCAACCTTATTCGTTTTGAAACCTCGTCCAGAAGATTGATCGTTATTATCTTTCCTTCATCTTTTATCTTTATAGTATTCTCTTCGAAGTCAATTTTACTTCCTAATCTTTTTAGTAAACCAGCCCTAATTATACACTCCTTGTTTAGTTTAGGAACTATCAACAATACATGGGCTCCATCCCAATCGCCTATTCTAAAATTTGCATATACCTGATGTTTCAGTTTTACAGGTCTAGCCCCAGTGGCTCCTATTATACTTGTCCCTACTATTGGCAACAGTTCGAATTTCCTAAATTTTTCAAAATTGGTTTCAAAGAACGTTTCTGAAATGCATGTCACCTCACTATCTGTATCGATTAATGCTTTTGCATTTATATTTTGTACCTCTAGCTGTAATACTGGAAACCTGCCGAGATTTCTAAATAATTCATTGGCTTTGTTTTCTAGGAAGTCGCCACGCATGTCCAATGGAAGAGGTTTTTTTGGGTTAGATGTGCCCCGATTTGCCTCTACCGTGTCGCACTCTACCAAATCGGAGCTTGCGCATTTCCCAAGTTATCTCGGCTAGACATGCCTTTTACATCATTAGTATCTCGCTCTAAGCTACGAGTTTGCATGCGGCGATTCGGTTGCGGATTTTCTGCTTGCTGGTCCCTCCCATGTCCATAATTATTGACAACATTAGGTTTCTGATATCCACTCGAGGGATTTACATTGTTTGGAATGTGGGCTTCTCTCGTATCTACACCATTCTCTACAGTGCCGCTAGGATATCTTCGATCAGCATCTTTTCCGACAGAGTTACTTAAACCGTTGGCATCATTGGACCAAGTATTTCTTTTTGACTCCCAATCTCGTGGTTGATCGCCCGATCCATGCAGTCCCATTTCTTCGTTCCCACGATTAGAATTATAGCGGTTCTCATAACCGCGACCCTGGTAGATTAGACCTATATTATTGTTGTTTTTTCGATATGATTTTCCATCAAAACCCATATTACGATCATTAAAACTTCCTTGGTTTTGAAACCCTCGGTTATAGCTATCTCAAAAATCTCAATCCTCATTTCCACCGTTATAATTTTGGAAACTCTGTCCTTGCGGGTATCGATGGTTTTGATCGAGATTGTCCTGATGTTGCCGCTTATACCCGAATTTTTCTCTCCGGCGATCATCCCCGGAATTCGGATTCATATTTCAATGATAGTTTCCACGATTTGAGGTTCTATTGCTTTCTCCTGGATAATAATTCTTTTGATTCCTTCCCCGATAGTCGACATTATTATCGTGATTCCCGCGGTTGTGAAATACGTTTTCTTTAGGTGAGTAGTGCTCTCGGTTATTTGAAGGTCCCGCTTTATCCAAGGACTCTAAATATTCTATAAACTCCTCGCAGTTTCTCATATTTCGTATCAGAAATGCGGCTCGAACCTCCTCAGAAAAGTGTCTAGATAAACTAGTTAAGATTCCAAGTTCAGATGGTGGTGGAATAAGATCTTCCGCATTATTTATCAGTTTAATTGCGTATTCCGCTTTAGTTAATTTTCCTTCTCTATAAATACCATATTGCAGGTCCTTTCCAATTTTAAAACGGACATCATCACTCCAAAACTTCTTAATAAATTTATTGCGGAACGTGATTTCGTCGTTACATCCTTCCTGGATCAGATTCCACCACTCTCTGGCATTTCCTACTAGACATGATCTTATCAGAGAGGGTATGTCTCGTCCTTAAGTCTACGGCCCTGAGATACTGCTCGAAATCTCGTAAAAATGTCATTGGTCTCTCATGAGCGTCGCCAGAGAATTTCGGTATAGTATAGTGCTTGAGGCACGGAGTTTTAACAATTGTAGTGCCCATGCCTTGATCAACGCGTGCTTCTAATGTACATTGTAGATATTCTGGATCCTGTAGTCGTTTCCGATTTTGCATATTAGTCACTACCAAATCTGCCTGACTTACATGTATTTCTTCTGTGACCTTTTTTAAAACATCGACTCTCTTCTCAATATCGACAATATTTTCTTCTAGGTATTTTCCCTGCACATCGCAAATGTCCTTCTGACAGCTAACTTGTTCATCTATTCTTTTAGTTAGTGTGACAGCGGCGGAGTCTATTCTGTTACTCAATCCTGCCTGAGCCTTTATATTCTTAGCACGGTTCTTACGAATAGACCTTATGATTCTGTTATTATTACTAAATGTTTCATTGATATCGATTTGTAATTTTCTTATGCATACTAATATGTCATCTAACTCTTCTTCATCGGAGTCAACTTCAGTATTCTGTAAGTTTACTTCCGCAGGTTTTTCACTAGGCTCATTAATGTTCGTCGCATTTATATCAAGTTAAGGACCAGTCGTGTTTTGAATGCGATTGGGGTTGGATCCACCAGAATTTTGTGAGATATCATGGCTTGACCGTATCAAAATTTTCCGAGTCGGATTCCTCAGTTATTTCATCTAGTGACACCGTTTCTGCCGTTATGCTTTCCAAAAAGGATTTGGATAGTTTTATTTTGCTTTTTCCTTTTTTTTTGAAGATTTTCATCAGCCTCATTCCGATCTGCCATGATTGGAACTTTTTTTTTATCGCAAGATTATTTATATTAGTTATTGTTTAGCGTATCTTAAAACTGGGAATTTCGTATCCTAAAAATTCAGCTTATAAATAAAATTCTTAATGGTATTTATAATCTCTATTTTAAATCTATGCCGGAATAAATGTGACGAATTCCACCTTTCCCATTTCATTTTAGATTTAGGTATTTATCATAGCCTGTTCTGAAACGTTTTTAAAATGTAAATGAGTTACCAGTGACTCATAATATTATCAGTTTGATTTGACCCCTCTGTTGTGTTTACGCGACCTCCTTGCGGTCGAGTACGTTGGTGCACCGGTGACGTGCGACTTGGAATATAGCGCGGTAGTACGTCAACACACCTGGTTGCAGGATTTTACGCGCACGTAATGTGTTACACTATAAGCATGATTTATTGAAAATCCGTGAACCCCCACTTCCAACAACTCTCAGTTCTTTCAAAAACTTTTGTGTCCCACCAGGGGTACCAGTTGTTACATTTATTACTATCTCGCCTCTATAGGAAGAAGTTAATTATTTTATATTTAGTTAACGCTAATATGCATGTATCAATTCGCAATAATTTGTAGGAATACTTCCACAAATCTCGGCTTTTTGACAAATTTACTGTCCTATTAGGAAATTGATCCCGAGTATATACGATGGTACAAATCCTGGTGGAGCGTTAAACCTGAAACCTAAAATCATACCTGTGGCTAGTATGCCATAAACAATTTCTTATTGAGCGAAGGATTACGTGCTCTCATCCCTTAAATACTACTTATTCAAACGGAAGCAATTAATGTAGAAATCGTCGAATGAGACATCCTCAAATTTGATGTCAGAGCTCATGGAGTCATTTTGGGAAACTTGTACGTTTTCAGAATTTATGAGCCCTGATTCGTAAATTTAACCTCTCTTTGCGCATTGATCTATGCAAACGACGCCTTCACGTCTGCCACGAGACTTGAGAAAAAGGGAAGGTGTGTGCCCTACATTATTTCCATACTCATTCACAGGGGTGCCTTCACGCCTCCTACGAGACTTGGGAAATGGGGAAGGTGTGTGACCCACATTATTTCTATAACCAGTCATGGGTGTGCCTTCGCGGCCCTCACGAGAATCGGGAAATGGGGAATGTGTGTGACCTACATTATTTCTATAAGCAGTCATAGGACTAGGGAAGGTATGTACTTCAATTTACTTCTGTGTCCAGTCATAGGTGTGCCTTCCTGCTCTCATTATACGTTGAAAAGGGTATTGCGTGTAGGCAATTTTCCACTTCGTATCGTCATTTACCCTTATTTTATCGAAACTGTCAGTCGCGCGGTAAAAACATATTGAACTATATGTATTTTTAAAGGACCTAGAATTTTTATCTGAAGTTTTTACATAAATTTTCACTATTTACTGAGATAAACGTATAGAAACATAATTTTTATGGATTTTTCATGGTTTCCACCATTGAAATCGAATTTGCGGGTATTTTCACTATTATATTCGTGATCTGCGCGTCAAAATACGTGGGCGCGCGTGATATACCTCAAAAGTTTTTTTCGCGATAACTTCTTCCATGATTTTTACATAACCGGTATACGTGGGCGCGCGTGATATATCTCAAAAGTTTTTTGTGCGATAACTTCTTCCATGATTTTTACATAGCCGGTATACGTGGGCGCACGTGATATACCTCAAAAGTTTTTTTCGCGATAACTTCTTCCATGATTTCTACATAAACGGTATGTATCCTATTATGTATTATATTAAAACGTTAATTATGAGATAATTATTGTTCATTAGAAAATGTATCAGGCCCATATCAAGATAGACAAGTTGATTTTAAAAAAGAACTCAAAAACATTTCATTTATGGAAGCTTTGTAAATTTCCTTATTTTGTAACTACGTAAATGTAATGTCTTTACTTCTTGATTTTCAAAAACTTTGAAGGAAACACATCCTAATTAATTCTGAATTGATAAAAACGACTAGCACTTAGTTAACTAATTAATCAATACTCAACACAAAACGTTCTGTATTATCATTAACTGTACTAGATAAATATATCCATTATAATCAATCCCATTATTTCAAATGCAACTATAAATCAGTTACAGCAATCGCCTTCTGCTCGTGCTGTACACCTTTCGTTTCGTAAATAAAGCCTTTTCTCACCAGTATCAAATAAAATTTCATGCCACGAGATACCAAAAATAAGCGACGGAGTTGCGACTATGAGGTTGAAGTCGCATAAAGAATATTCTTTGCAAGCGTTCTGATTAGGTATTATTTTGAAATTTATTTGTGAATACTAGTTGAGAACTGGGTTGGACGTATTCGTCAATGCAATAAATTAACGTGATTCCTAGCATATCTCGTAGAATAAGACTCTTCAATTAAATTGGTTTTGTCATTTCAAAAGTCGGTGCGAACAAACATCTTGGAAAATTAGTTCATGATTCCCTTTTTTCTTTGTTTCACTTGATAAAAAGTAAAAAAAAAATTCTTCTTCTGATAACGAGATATTGCTGTCAACTAGATATTCATTCAATTCAATCAATGAAAAATTTAGATAAAGACAAGATAAAGCACTCAACATAAAAATATTTTTGATCTGTTCGAATGCTTATCAAACTTCTTTGCGTGCATGACTCTTTTCTTTTGGTTTATTCGTTAAATAGTTTGTTCTGATAGATTTGTATGCCATTTAACCAACTGTTAAAATTGATATGCATTTAACAAAAAGCGTAGGACATATATTATATTGTAATTACGAAGATTAGGATGCACAAATGCATGCTATAAATCACAATGGCATACGTTACACTATTATCACAAATGTACCTGTAATTTCACACTTTTTTCACGTATCCCGCAAGTTGTATGCCACTGTATTTCAGTATAGAAACCTCATTTCCATAGATTGTATATTACAAAAGCACACGTTATATTATCATCATAAATACATGAATATATATTCACAGGCACATTTGTGTGACGAGAGTTGGATCCGCGCAAACGGTATGCCCGTTGGTAATTGTATGTTATATAGAAAAAGTTGTTGAATTTCGTGGGGACATAAATTATACTATGATTCCAGATTGTCACATTCGTTAGCAACCACGCTACACGTATGCTGATTGTTTAGCGATGCATTTTTATTTTACAAAATTCTGTTAGGTATGTCTGGCATATATTATACTATTATTGTAATACGCCAATTTCATCTGCAATGAATAATCAAATTTACTAGCGTTATCGAGTATGTTAGTTTCTTATGTTGTTTAACAAGAAGCACAAAGTTTTCCTTTGGATCGTTATAAATTTCGATCTGATGAAGATATTGGAGGGTTTTTTTGATTCTGATGTAGTTTATTGTCCTCCTTTAAATTTCGGAAGAATATTTGAAAAAATGTTGCAAATTGATTAAATGGTGGCGGTTCGTATTATCGATTTTTTCAAAAACCCTACTAATCATTTCGCGTGTGTCGTACAACTTCTTACACAGAAATTGCTCTTGCAAAATTCGACTCCATTTTTGTTCCCACGAGTATTTGGAAAGTGAACTACACCATTCTACCACGCAGCCTCCGGCATGGTTTCATCATGGCTTGGCTAAGGGATTTTTTCTTCGAGAGCACCTTTGGACCATAGTCCGCAACTGATCATTCAGTTTTGTAACCGTATTTATCATGACATCTTGATACATGGTCTCTCTCTGTTACCTAAGGACGCGCCTGGTAGCCTGGTCGAAGGCTGGGCGTTTCATCAAATTTCCTTTTATTTTTTGCTGTGGTCAATAAAACAACTACAATGAATGTGTTTCGCAAACACTAGTGCTAGCTAGTCACTGTCAGTACACTTTTTAGAGCACACTTCATTATCTCAGCTCAAAAACAACCAAAATTTGACGAGCGAAATAAAACCGCGACCAACCTCCATACTTGATTAACAGCTTCCCCTGATTGCGGATTATAAAAGAGATAGAATGTGGTAGGTAACCTGTTACGTGTCTATCTACTCGCGGCTTGCTTCGTCGGAGGGCTTGTACACTTTGTTGGTAATATTTCCATGGATAAAACCACTTCCTCTCCTCTCCCCACTTTGCCTCTTACTTTAATCTGCTGTCCTTTTTCCTCAAACTATACTGAGGTTTCGCTTCCTTTGTATTCTTCTCTTCTCACTCAATCTTTTTACATTCTCATTCTCAATGAGGAGGTATTGGTTTTATGTGAGAATTGACTTTCACGGATTTAATGAAATCTCCACGTTTTGAGACCCCTTGAGTCAGAAAAAATGGTTTTTACGAAGGTGTCTGTCTGTAGTCTGTTATCTGTGTACTCGATAACTTTCGAAAAAATTAACGGATTGGCACACCCCTTTGTCCCTTTGGCACACATCTTGAGGAACGAGAAAGACAGGATAAGTTCGTTAACCAGCTATTTTGGATGAAAAATCAAGGGGGGGGGGGGCATTCTGAACATTTTTTTAAAATTTTTTCTCCAAGACTCAAAAATCGTAAGTACGGTTTCTTGTAGTAGGTGAAAAATGAAACAATTTATTTCCCTGACTTTTTTTGATAAAAGCGAAATTGTCAGAGTTATGGCATTTTCAAAATCCAAAAATATAAAAGAAAATGAGAAT
>WSXT02195423.1:0-19265 GCA_011762715.2 Neuroterus valhalla
TTTAAAATTGACATTCAGGACAATACTTCTCAGGCTGAATCCACGCGTATCCCCTTTTGATCCGGAGAGGTTCAATTATTTATATTTGGGTCAAAGCAATAGCAAATTTAAATTTTCTGTGTTCCGATTTGAAAATATGTTGTAGAAAAATCAACATTTGATGATTGGATTTGAATAAAAATAAAAAGTTCAACCAATCATTTTGCCTGTGTGATAAAATCCTCCAGTTTTTATCAAATATCAAGGTTTCAAAAGCCCCTGAGTGAGATACTAGAAGTTCGATGAGGGTGCCAGTCTGTCTGTAGTCTATAGTTTAAAAGCGCGATAACTCCCAAAATGATGATAAGATTAGATTGAACTTTAGTACACTTTTGCTTGGACAAAAAAGGAAGAAAGCAGAACTTCGGCTGCTGTAATTTGATGATAATGAATTCTTTCTGGTTGAAGCTTCTTTGGCTCTAATGAATGAACTTTTGAACTTTCTTATATTAACTTTATTATCAATATATTAAATTTATTACACAATTAATAATATATCTCGATCCGAGACTGCTTAATCAGTTGATAAAAAAAGGCTGATTAACGAACTCGACCTTTTTTTTGGTCTTCCAAAACATGTGCCTAGAGCAGGGGTTTCCAACGCAAGGTTGGCACGCTTCTCCTTTCTTCCCCTTCTTCAAGCGCTTCATCGAAAATTCTCTCCTCGTTCCACCACGGGCTTCGTCTGACTACGCCTGACCACACCTACTTGTGCGCACTGTTCATACAGCTCGGCCGCCGAGAACTCCTTTTTACATCGTGATCACCGCACGAACGCATCCAAGGTGGTAAGAGAGGGGATTGACGAGTGACAGTTATTTACGCTGTTGCTCACGCGTTGGACACCTCTGGCCTAGAGAAAGTCTAATCCGATAATTCTTTCAAAAGATATGGAATATGCAGACAATAACAACGACGACAACAACAATGACATCAGACAGACATCAAAGTAAAACTTGCTTTCTTTTTTTTCCATTCTGGGAGTCCCAAAACGTAGAGATTTCATTCAATTCGCGAAAGTCGAAGTTCACATACAACCAATACCTTCTGATTATGACGAGAATGTAATAAATGTCTCCTGTTAAAAGTCCTCCTAGTATTCTTAGACACAACCACAAAAAATAGTTGTTAACGAACAATGCACAAAATGATTTTTGATCATCCAGGGCTAACAGTATGTTGGCGAAAAAATCTCCTTTAGATTGAATAGGTTTGTAGTAAGAAGTTGCAAAAGCTTTTGATACCCTGACCTTCTTCAATTTCTTCAATGATACTGATGTCCTAACTATTTTTTGAAGCAGCTGACGTCGCTGCGTGTCTGGTGCTTTGGGCCTTGAATTCCTCGTCAATTTTACATTGCTTTAGTACTCTTCCACTCCATCTACTCATGTACTTAACCTCTGTCCTACCTGCACAGAGCTGTGGTTCCATAAAAAAAATGGAAAATTTAGATAAAGGTGAGGTGCTTCATCTCTGGAAGTTAATATCACCTATATATATCAGCGATTGTTTATAACTTATCTGCTGCTGACTCCCGTCGGATTTGGATTCGATGTGCAGCTGCAATTCGCGGTGTTTTGTGTCCTCCACAGGTTCCCTCTAGTTTTGAGTTTTCCCCGTATCAACCGACAGGAGTGGGGAGGCCGGTGTTCGCGCGCTCTCCCACCCAGGGCTAGTGCTCACTTCTCTCCTGCAGTTAGTATTAGTTCTGCCTCCGACCTGCGTGCGGCTCTTCATCGGCGTTCGGAGATGGGTGGCTGAGAATTCGAGCTCCACGGCTTTTTGGAGCGTCTGTAAGTGTGTCGGTGAGTGGGGTCTCCCGGCATTGGGAGAGCCCGGTGAATACTGCTGTCTTCTAACGAATGTATACGTGCTTTCCTCTCTTATGCATTGATTTCCGACTCAATCATCTTCAGTGACGGTAACGAGTCGGATGCCGTATTATCTCCGGCTGCATTGGGATCGATGGTTATGGGAGAGCTGTCGTGATCGTAGCTTCCGAAAGCTACATCTGTTCGAATGTTTCGGGTCGAACCCTAACATTTTTTGGGCCTGATGAGGCATTAGAGCCTCCTGTCCCATTTTTGTAAGGTGATATTCTGTTTGCCTGATTGTTTGTCTAAGTAGCGTCCTTTCCTCTTTGGCCAACGCTAGTCCACAATTATTTCTTCAACAGCGATAGAGTCTTCACTTTTTAAACAGTAGTCAACGCTTATAACATTCTTGTTTTCTCAGTAAGCCTAGATAATCTAGCGGGTATTACTTAGCAAGGTGTTCAAGTACAGTACCAAGATTCAAGATTGTATTATATTTTGGTTGAGTGGGTTTCATTTTAAATACGCAACTTTAAAATCTGTTTAGTACTGGGTCCTTTGAGACCTCCTAAGTTGATATTATCGATATCGCTGATCTTGTTGAATTGTTTGTGCCGTAATAGGCTCTCCCTTCAAATCTTTTAGTAAGGATGTGTAAAATTTTGGTAATGCTGCAGTTGAATATTGTTTTTTTCTTCTCCGCTGGATTCCCACTATGATAGTAATTCTTAGTTGTATGGTCTCGTTGTTGAGCTGCTAGGGAGTTTGTTATAATATTTTTCGTGGACTCGGGTGTGTCTCTCTTTGTATACATTTCCCTGACAACTTCCCGGCAAGAAGGGACTGATTTCCAGCCATTAGGGTTATTCGTTTCCTACAAGGAGATACAAGTAACGCAAAGTCTCGAAGTCAATTGAACTTCTTATCAATAGCGTTTGAAATATTAGGTACCAAGGTTTTGTCGGACAATCTGGTAATATCGAGATTCCATTAGTTTTGTCCTATTCTGTTCATGTGGGCTTATGCAATCGTGTTATCTACTTAAAGGAGAATATGACATTACCTTAGCTCTAAACTGGAACATTTCGAAATTAAGGGGACTGACGGAAGCTCTGAAAAGTTGATATGCTCTGCACTTTTAGATGCCTTCCAGGAACCATGTCTCCGAGTCCCCTCTGTAAAACTTTATTTTCCTGTAGGGGATGCAGCAGAGAAACTTTTCTTCACAAAATGTCCATCTCCAATACGGTTGTAGGTTACTGGTTAGTTTTTTGCCAGCTTTGGTCTTGAAATGTTCTCCTCATTTGAGGAATACCTAGTCGTAATCTACAGCAGGACATGCTGCCATAAGTAAGGTATTTACACCCTTGACTAGGTGTTACGTTCCTTTTTTTTTTAATTTATGATGAACCCCGGTTTAATCAACAATGTCAGAGTATCACGAGCATTTTTGATATGAAGGAAGAAACTAACTCTTTTCCGTTTGGGCACTCTTCTACTGACCCTATCGGAATAAGTCTATCAATGGCAGCTTTTGTGGTTGAATGTTCTTCTTTTGGAATTATTTTTTTTTCTGAGATAGGCCTCCCATACCAACTGCTGAAATACTGCTTTTTTCCAAAGCAGGAGGAAACGAAAAAATCATAAGTCACCTCTTCTCAACAGTGCAAATATCTATTTTGTTATACGGCCGCCTATTTTGGTTTACCTTCACTATCTCCTGTTTCTGTTCTCTAGGTAACGCTGGTTCTTGTAATTTGCGTTGTATCGCCCCGTAGCTTAATTCCTCGTCCACATTCCCCTAGATTAAATCGATGTCTTTACCGTCTACCCCCTCCCCTCGTTCTTCGAGTTATCTGTGCCTGTGGGTATCTCTGTCTCGCCTGTGATGCTGGCACACAATTTTTCTCCGTATAGGAAAGCCTTAGAGTTTCTTCTTTCAAGACTTCCCGAACCTCTTTCTGATATCCTAATGAGATGAATGCCCTCCTTGCCAGCAATTCTTTGTGGTGAACGAGTTTCATCAAAATGTGAAAAGGTTGAAACTACGGCTCAGAATGCCGACATTGCTGAGCCTAATAATGTTTAAGAGTAGACGAAATGGCTGTCCCTTCTTATTTTGGTTTCCCTAATGTTGCTGCCAACTCCTGATTCACTTCTGGGGTTTCCAGCCAAAAGTCTCCCTTGTTGGAATGTTTTTTGGAGAGATCAGCCTTTTTCTCTCTCGCAACTTCGTTACTCTTCCAGTAGGACCATCTCTGAACAAGATCCTCGTGTAACTGATTCACTTTCGATTACTATTGACTTGCATCATGTCCTTGCGCAGTCGTTGCTTTTCCACTCCAGGATGACTTCAGAAAAAGGGAATTACTTGTCCTTCTAATTTGTAGGGGGTTTGCCCTTATCCTTTTCTTTATCATTTTGAGGGGTTCTCCTAAAAATCACATTTCGTGATTCTTGACCATTGCCAGG
The DNA here is from genome assembly GCA_011762715.2 of Neuroterus valhalla. Classification (NCBI taxonomy): domain Eukaryota; kingdom Metazoa; phylum Arthropoda; class Insecta; order Hymenoptera; family Cynipidae; genus Neuroterus; species Neuroterus valhalla. Next base: position 4,326 of record WSXT02195423.1, read on the forward strand.
AGAGGATCTCTACCGTTTGCGATGATATGAACAGTACTCAGGATAATCCGGTTGTATAGACATTTAAGATTGGAAGTCCACGTCCACATTTACGGCGTTCGATGTATGAGCGCGGAACGGACGAGTTGATGTACAAGTTTTTCTTTATTTGCATCATCTTGCGCGTAGTAATATCAAGGGCTCTAACTCGCTCTTCATCCTCCTTTACTGATGTTTTATTCTAAATGTGGCTCTCAGGCATACTCTGGTATTTGTAGGTCTCTCCAGCGCTAAGGTGTCTGATATCACTTCTGCCCAAGAGCTCAGGATCCTTATCTATACCTGCTATCCGTACACATTTCAGATGTATTTTGGCACACTTATCTATTCCAAAGTCCATACCGATTCCTCGTGTATACCCCCTGACGATACTCAGAGCGTCTTCCAGGTGTTCTCTTCCAGAAGCGAAGATCTTCAAGTCATCCATGTAAAATAAATTACTAATCTTATGCTCATGAACATTAGTTCCGCCACAGAGGTAGCCATGAGAAAAGAAGAGTGCGAGAGATAGTGGCAATAGCGTTATGCGGGAGAGGGGAGGGCTCATTCCATCACACTGAAAAACACTTCTCTTGAAAGTAACACTGTTGGTAGTCACAGAATTTTTTCAGAAGTAACAGTAAATCTGGTCTTCCAAAGGGGCATCAATCGCTCGATGCATCTCAGCTTTTTAACAGTCGGATGATGAGTATATGGACAGTTGAATCAAATGATTTCTGGTTATCAATCCAAGCCATCAACAGACTGCACTTGTGGTTTGCAGCGTCTTTGCAGACATTCCTGTCGATCAGCAGGTTTCCCCGATAGCCTGCTTCGCCTCTTCCTGCTCCTTGTTGTTCGCAAATCTCACTCCACATAGGTCCAATTATCCGAACAATTCTGTCATTCAGGATGGGCCAAAAGATCTTATACAACGTGTTCAGGCAAGTTACTGACCTGTAGTTCTTTGGGTTGAATGAGTCGCCTTTCTTCGGTGAGAGTACAGTCCGTCCTAACACTAGCCACTGCGGAATAGGGATCTCCGACTTTGAATATGAGGTGAAAATGCGGGCAAGATGTTGGTGTGTAGAAGTGAACTTCTTTTAGCAAAAGTTCTTGATAAAATCGGGACAAGCAGCGGAGAAGTTCTTCGTGCCTCCAAATACTTTCTTCACCTCCTCAGTAGTGTTGGTGGGCATTCCCTTTCGGGTGTTATGAGTTTATTGTTCAGCTTCTCGAAACCTCCTACAGAAATATCTCGATTTTTCCAGACTTTGGTGGGTTTTTGATAGAAACAGGAGGATCGAGATAGAGGCGCGATGGGTCAGCGAGAAACTTTTGATTCTTCCTGACCCATCTCTCCCTCTTTTTGGTTTTCCACCTTGCGTCAGATAGTGCTCGTATTTTTTCAACCATGTGCTGCTTGATGGTCATTAGTTTTGAAATTTTCAATGTGTGATGATGGGTCCTCATCTCATGAGCAAACTTTTGTACCCTTGCTGACACAGCCCAACCGGATTTTATGTAGTCAATCACACACTCCATACGGGACGCGTTTTGTCTTGCCCAGCCAATCTTCTTGTTTAGTTGATGCAAGCTTTTTTTGGTTTTTTCATCAATCTCTGGTTTGGACCTTCGATTTGAACCAGCCAAAGCTCTCGCCGCATCATAAATTTGAAAGCGATGGTCCAGATGTCGGAATCCTCCGAGAGATCTTCTCGAAGGGTTGCATCAATTTCAGCCAGGCCATATGGCTTGGAAGGAACCTGAATGTTAATGCTTTTTCTTGTTCTAAAATCGTCATCGTTTCTCAAGGGGAGCCTTGATTCAGCGGTTAGTCTCAATGTCGCTTCCTGATTTTAATCTGCGGCTTGTTCCTGCAGCTGTTGAGGAAGCGTTCCGCGTACATCTCTTGTTTGCGCAAGGTTTACGGCACGGTTTCTTAAGACTTGCTGTGAAAGCTGCGGGAGCTCTGGGTGTTTCTGGTACCACAGAGTGTGCAGGCGCGCCATGTAACCTCTGCGGTTGGGGACAGTCCTGGCATCATAGCAAATAAGCAGCTCATTATCAAGTTCATCCGTCCATAAAGAACGTCGATTGTCTCGACGGTTCGTGATTGTGTTTCCATCCAATCCAGCACCCCGAACTCTAGAACAATCGGCAATACTAGCTGAACTATTGTCGGGTATTCTGTGCGTTCGATCATTCTGAACCGCATCTACAACAAGATTTGGGTTTTGGATTTCAATAGTTTTTTCTCGCGAGTAGCCAGCGAAGATGCTGTCCATCCTCGTAGAGCTTCACGTCCAAGAATAAGGTTGCATACTCCAGAAGATCTATAGTATCCTGGAGACACCGTAGAGGACGCTACACCTAGGTACCATTCAGCTTTTAGCACGGTTGTTTGCGCCTTAGCTTGAAGGTTTTTACTTCGGGACAATCCATGGACAATTGTCCACGACTGCTCATTAGTTTTCGTAACCATATTCAGCAAAAATCTTTTGCCCATGGACCCTCTGTCCGCAACCTGAGGATACGTTTGGTGGATTTTTCATAGGCCCACCGTTTGGATCCCAAAGGAACTGAACTGAAAAGTATCTCCTCCTACTGCCTTTGCCGTCGCACAATATTCGTAAACTTTTGAACATTTTCAGGAAGAATGCTCTATTGAGAAGATAATAATTTTTTTCATCATACATATTTCCTTATTACAAGAAGGAAGAGAATTGAAAATGGAGAAATGTGGAATCTCCAGTTTCTTCTTTTTCCCGTACAACTTCTTCCTCAATATAACACATAAATATACCTAAAAAGAACAAGTCAGGGTAAAGAACACGTTTGTTTCTTAAACAACGTTAATAGTTCGATGAATGAGGTGTTTTGCGTACACTGTTTTGAAAGATATATATTGAAATCGAAAGCAATATTGACTGATGAAATAACCTTCCTTTCTTCCAATTATATACACTGGATTAGCATAAAAATAAAATTTAATTTTTATAAATTTCAGTCACGAAGGCTCTATGAACTATTCTTTAAGGAGCGATTTGAATTTCTGGAGTTGACGAAAGATCTCTCACAAAGGACATTAATATTCGTATATTCGCTGGATGACAGGCAAAGCCATTATTATACGAATCTCAACTCTCCTTTAAGCACCCAGAAGACCATCATTATCCTCAATGTCATCTTTTCCAGTATTATCAATTCAGAATAACTTTCATTATAACTCTATACAAAGATATTTCAATTGGAATTCCATTATGAAGCAGCAGAAGAAAATTTTATCCATTATAATACCACTAATTAGGCATTATGTATATTCTTTTCAGAGATGGACAGTAGAACAGACAAGATGGGGTACCCATAAAATTGAGAATATTGATCTTCTGAATAGTAGATAACTCGTTTAATCAGCCGTCAAGTGTCCAAAAGTTTGAAAAGTCGATTTATGAACAATAATCTTCGAATATCGATCAACTAAATGTCAGGTTTTTGACACCAAAGGACTATGCTTATTAATTATCACTCAAACTACATTGTTGGAATAGTGATGAGGATAAGAAAGGAATATCTAGACGAGAAGGATAGGAGAGTGATAAAGGAAGAAATCGAAGGATTATTAGTAGAAGAGATAAAGATGGGAGGAGAGAGATGGAAGATAATAGGAATGTATGTGAACGGAGATATGGAAGAGAAAACTAAGGAGATGAAAGAGCTGATGGAAGAAAACGAGCGGGGAATTAGGCTTGTGATAGTAGGAGATTTTAACGCAAGAACAGGAGATAAAGGAGGAAGGGAATGGAGGGAAGAGAGAAGAAGAAAATACAAAGACAAGATACTGAATGGAGGAGGGAAGAAATTGTTAAGGTGCTCATAGTGATTGATATGGTTTATCATAAACGGAAACATAGAGGGGGATGAGAATGTGACTTTACACGTTAAGGAGGTGAAAAAGAAACAGTAATTGACTACGTGATAGTAGACGACGAGGTAACAGAGAAGTTCAAGAAACTAGAGGTAGGAGAATATATGGATTCTGATCACTTTCCATTATTACTGACGTTAGAGGGTGATAAGACTCTGAAGATACGAGTTAAAGGGAAGTAAACGTAAATAGAACAGGACGAGGATCCAGATCAATAGAAGGAAAAGAGGAATTCAAAGAGAAGCTGATGGATCTAAAAATTGGAGGAAGAAATGTGCATGAGGAGATGGAAATAATGATAGGAGAACTAAAAAGAGTGTTAGAGGAAACAAGCAAGAAAGTGTTTATGTGGGGGGGGGGGGGCAGAAATGGATGGGATGAGAAATGTAAAGAAAAAAAAGGAAGTGAGAAAGGAGCTAAGAAGATAGAGGAAAGAGAAGAGTAGTGGAGATGAGTGTAGAAGAAAAAAGAAGGAATATATTGAAATGCGTGATAAGAAAAAAGACGAGGAAAAAAAGAGGTTTGAAGAAAATGCGGAGAAGGCTACAATAGGGAGAGAGGTTCGGAAAGTGGTAAATAAGGAAAGAAAAAGAAGGAAAAGGGTAAACCAGGATATTGAGATGGTAGAATGGAAGAAGTATTTCATGAATTCGCTAGGAAGGGTAGAAAATGAAGCTAGGAAGGGAGAAAGAGAAGGGAGAGATCGAGACGAGGAAGAAGATATAACAAGAGAAGAAATAATCAATGTGTTAGGAATAATGAAGGAGAGGTAAGCTCGAGGTCTAGATGTAATTCCAAATGAAATATAGAAATATGGGGGGAACGAGGTAAAGGAATGGGCATGGTTAATGTGCAATAGGGTATGGAGAGGAGAGAGTCGGCCAGATATATGGAAGGAAGGGGTAGAGAAACCGATAAATAAAACAGGCAAAGGAGAGGAGGTTGAGGATTATAGGGAAGTGACACTGATGCCAACCTTGTAGAAAATATGTGTAACGGTCTTATCGGAGATATTGAAGAAATAAGTAGAAGAGGAAAAGATAGTGCCACCGAATCAGACGGGAATTCGAAAAGGGATCGGGGTAATGGACAACATAAATGTTGTAAATTATATAATAAATAGGAGGATCAAAAAGTAAAAGGGAGGTATGATGGTGATGTTCGTAGACCTAGAAGCGACGTTCGATTCTCTGGACCGGAAAGAGTTGGAAAAGGTTATGGTGAAAAAAGGTATAAGGGAAGGTCTGATAAAGAGAGTTTCGGAAATCTTTCGTAATACAAAAAGCAGGGTGCAGGTAGCCGATCAAAAGGCGATAGTTTCTGGTTGGTGCGAGAAGTAAGACAAGGGTGTCCCCTGAGCCTGCTCTAATTAAAACATCTTAATCTCAGACTTGGAAGAAAAAATGAACAGGAAAGGATAAACAGGTGTAAAGATAGGAAAACTAAGGATATATACACAGGAATAAGCAGATGATATAGTAATGATAACAGAAGATGAAGAGGGAATGGCGGGAATGGAAGGGAGTAAAGTTGAAAGAAGTAAAGGAGTTTAAATATTTGGGATACACCTTGCAAGAAAATGGAGATCATAAGGCACATAAATGACAAAGAATAAAAAAAAGCGTCAGGGGTTTTAGGATATGGAGCAGAAATGTGGGGATGGAAGGAAAGGGAAGAGATGGGAAGGTTGCAGGAACGGTACGTGAGATGGACGCTAGGAGTGGATTGGAGGAGACCTGGATACATGGTGAGAGAGGAAACGCAAAGAGAGAAATCGTGTATAAGAGCAGGGAAGAGGGCATGGAAATTTGAAGTGAAGGTGATGGAGGGAAAAAGAGGAGAGTTAGCGAAGAAATGTCTAAAGGAGGTGGAAGGAAGAAGAGGAAGGGCGATCGAGTTAACGAAATGAGAAGAAGAAAGGAGGGAGTTCCTTACAGATAGACATATAAGAGAGAAAATCTGCGGAAATTTTTGAGAATTAGAAGAGGAGGATAAGGAGAGTCATCTAATAGAATGATAGGGAAGGGATAATGAATCATAATACAATGAATGGTTTAAGATAATAAAAAAGGAAGGACTACCAAAGTATTTACAAAAGGGGTGGGAAGAGAGGAGATGGACAAGCAAAGCGAGATTCAGATTGGGGGATGAGGTCAGAGAAGCACTGGATTGGGGAGAAAAGGAGAAAAGAAAGTGCAGAATATGTGAATGGGAAGAAGAAACATAGGAACATGTATAGGAAGGATGAGGAGGAATGGAAGATAAAGGGAGCTCGCAAGAGAACGTGGTAATGATTCTGGGCGAGGGAGTAAAGAGGGAGGAGTGGATCAGGAAAACGGAGGAAGCTAGGGGGGAGAATGAGATAAAATGAAAGAATACGTCCAGTAAAAATACGTAGAATTAGGTAGAATAAGATGTGACTGCGCTCTTTCTTTTTCTCTCTCGCTCGAAGGCTCAAATAGTTAAGAATGCTCAAACACTCGATCAGTCGTCGTTCACTTGCTCGCTCGTAGTCTTTCAGGCATCCCATCATGTTGCGTCATGCGTTAGCGAAAGGTGCGCCGTCTCCTTGGAGGAGGAAAAATGACAATTCTCTAATTAAGATTTCCTTCGATAGAAAATTGAAAACTCTTATATGAATTGAATACGATGGGAGTAAATCACTCATCGGGATTGATTGACGGTTTATTGTAAGAGAAAACTCGAATCTCAAAAAAAAATATAATGTTTTCTGTGAAGGTCCCAAAATAGTTTATCAATTCCCGATTCACGATCCTTATTAAATATAGGGTCTTATGTTGATAAATTTTGAATGGAATCAGATTCATATTTGTAGGATTCAGGTCGAAAATTTTCGATTCGAAGGTCTTCATATAATAATAATATTTTTAAATGAAGTATTTAAAATCCTGAAGCCCCAATTGAAAGTTATTGGAATCAAAAATATTATTCAGAACACTGAAAGTCGAATGTTATTATATTTTGAAGGTGTATGACTAACGCAAACATTTCGAATAGGAAGCTTTACATTAGAAATATTTGCTCGATAAAACTGACAACGCTCAATAGATATTACATATTATAAATCGTTTTCCATGAAAATAATTTTAAAGAAATTGGATGGGATAGGTGTCGATTCGAAAGAAATGAATTCCAACCAAAAGGTAATTTTTATTCATTTTTATTAGGAGCATACTTTGTCATTATATTTTGACAGACAGCTGAACGTTAGAAGAAGCTCATCCAATATAAGAAATAAATTCTTCAGCAAAACACCATTGATTTTATTCACGGCATCCAAAAGGTAACAGAATAACTCTTCACTCACGAATTGGGTATTGCCATCTCAGGAACCAAAGACTGGAATGGAGGGGGAAAGACTGGATTTAATATTGGTGAGTGAGTGACTCTAGGGTCTTGATAGAAAATAGGAAATTTAGACAGAGCCTGTGACGAACCAAATCTCAATTCTTAATAAGGTACGTCCAATAACCCAGAAATGGAGAACGGTACAAAATTGAAGATACATAACGACTTACTTGACAAAAGATTACGAAAAATATCGTAGCACAAAAAAAGAAGAGAGATATATTGGAGAATGCCTCAGAACTACTAATCTTCACCTTTTCAATAAAGACGATGATGTCTATGTTTTTTAGAAATACGTAGTTTCTGAATCACATGTCGTGCAAAGCTTTGTAAATCATTTGTTCTAGCATGGGTTGGTACCCTATTTGTCCATAAGAAAGCTTTGCTGTTACCGAAAATAATAACTTTGATTTAAAAAAATTTTCAGGACGATCCTTTTGAGGGCAACGCGTGTAGGAATGCATTCAGAAAGGAAGATAGACCTGAAGATCGAAAACTGTCTGAAGATTTGGGAATTCTTTCAATCAGACCTAATATTGCAGTTTTCAAAGCGACGGACAAGGTCCTGAATATTGCTGTTCAACCTGTGACAAAATAAGAACTAATCTCGATGATTATATTAAATAATTAAATAGATCTCTGATAACTATTGACAAACTTCCAGAAACGTTCAAGATGAATGTTATTTTTTCACATGTAAAAGGAGGTTTACAATACTTTGGAGGAAATTATAACTTAGGGTTTTGGTCAGCTACATCTTCGATTTTTACTCTCAAGCATCGCAAAAATGATGTCCTCATTATTCAAGAAAAAAAGTACTATTTCTGATTTTATCATTAGTTGAAGAAACCGTTTTCATCATTCTACCAAGTTCATAACAAAAAAAATAAGATTTCTTCCTTAAAACATCACTTACGCGCTGCAGTCCCAGGAAATGATATTCACATCAGAAAGTTGCAAGAGAAAACTTCTCTGTTCAAAAATGCTCACAAGATATCCTTTGACTATTATTTCGAAGGTCTTAACGTTTAGAAATCAAATATTTCGAATCAAGACCTTCAGGTATATTATTTTTCTCTTCAATTAAAACTGAAAACAATTTAACAATCTCAGTAATAAAGTACATGTTCCGACAGTTTTGTGATATGCTTAAGCAAGCAGACAAAATGGAATACTGAACTTTGGCACACGTACTGACCAGAAAATGTGATAAGCAGGGCTTACAGAATTTCAGTAAAAGCCGGAATTAAAGGCTTTTCGGTAAATTCAGGAAAAATAACACAAGCTCCCAGTGCAACCGCAGTAAAATACACCTATGACCACGTCTCACGACCGTGAGATGAGTAACCACATGCACGACTGAATTATAATCAAGGGCAGGCAAAACCCTTGTGTGCCTTAAGGGCATGGAGCGACCCAAGTATGACTGCTCTTTGCATCCATCCCGTAAGTGCCATGGCATATTTTTGGCACACGAGTATGGCTTTAAGGTATTAACCAGTGAAGACGTTGCACCTCCAACAGCATCGATGACAAGAACAACTCATTCGACCGAATATCCTTGATGATGCCGCTGTAGGAGTTCTCTGAGATGTGTCTTATATGTTGGGTACGGGCTTTTGTCGATGAATCGTAGTTCCATTAGATTCGGCACTCTTCGTTCTCAACAATAGACTCCATTCCCCTTGGAGCGTTCAGCAGAGCAGGGTCATGGCCAACGCTATGAGAGGGACAAAGACCGCGGTAAAGGCAGCATTGTGTCTGTACAAACACGTCGTTCCTGCGTGAATTGGGCAAGTGGATAGTATATGCCATAGGTGCCCATGGAGTTCAAGACACGCCCTGCACCTATCGCTGGAAACCGCTTGACGTAATATGCTTCCACGATATGCAGAGGTGTAAATCACACTGTCCTGATACGCGAAAATAAAACTCTCGGTTCCTGAATTAGGTCTTGGTGATTTGAGAAAAGCAAACGTTGACTCATGTGACGAGGATTGATCTTCTACAATTTTGTAAAAGTTTCTGTGCATTACGGCATACGTTTAACTATCGTATTACAAAAGATATTATTATTTTTAGACCGAAAAATGGATATTTTTTATACAAGTTCCAAGGTGACGCACTGATTTTGCTTGTCTGGTATTCACTGACGGACTATAAGGATAATTCGGTTGTACAGGCATTCAAGATTGAAAAGTCCACGTCCGCCTTCACGGCGTGCGATGTATAAGTGCGGAACGGACGAAATGATATGCAAGCTTTTCTTCATATGCCTAATCTTGCACGTAGTAATGTTAAGGGCCTCGAGCTCGTTCTACGTCCATGGAACTACCCCAAACGAATAGTACAACTGGAGGCAAGCATGTTAGTCGCAGATATCTTGTTTAACGACGATAGGTTGGACGACCGAATTAGTCGTAGCGCTGAGGTGTCTAATAGCACTTTGGTCAACAAGCTTAGAGTCATTATTTATACCTGCTATCCGTCTGCGTTTCAGATGAATCTTGGCACACGTATCCAATTCCGAGTCCATAACGATTTCTCGTATGTACCTCCCGACGATACTAAGAGCATCTTCAAAATATTCTTTTCCAGAAGCATGGATCTTCAAGTCATCCATATAGGATGTATGAGTGACCTTATGCTAACGAACATAAGTTCAGCCACATAGGTATCCATGAGAATCACGTAGTGTGAGGGATAGAGGTAATGGTGTGATGCAGAAGAGGAGAGGGCTCATTGCGTCACCTTGAAAGACACTTTCTGGAAAGTGACACTGTTGGTAGTCACACGACGTTTTCCAGAAGTGATAGTATATCTGGTTTTCCAAAGGAGCAATAATCTCTCAATGCATCTTACTATATCTGAATGAACCTTTAAGCTTCTCAACAAACAGATGATAAGTCTATGAGGAGTTGAATCAAAATCTTTCTGGTAATCAATCCAGGCCATCGTCGGACAGCACTTGTGGTTTGAAGCGTCTTTGCGGGCACTCCTATCGATCAGCAGGTTTTCCCGACAGCTTGTCATTCAAGCTAGATATAAAGGTCTTATATGCTGAGTTTAGACAAGTTATGAGTCTGTAGTTCCTTGGGTTGGACAGATCGCCTTTCTTCGGTAGGAGTACAGTTGGTCCAGACAACAACCACTGCGGAATAGGGATCTCCGACTTCAAATACGAAGTAAAGATGCGGGCCACATGTTGGTGTGAAGAAGTGAACTTCTTCAACCAAAAGTTCTTATTGCAATCTGGACCAGCAGCGGAATAGTTTTCCGTGCCCCTTAATACTTTCTTTACCTCCTCAGCATTGAATGGTAGGCATTCCCTCTCAGATATTATAAGGTTATTGCTCAGCTCCTTAAAACGTATGATGTTCTCAGTGCCTTCATTCAATGAATGTTCAACTTCGTAAATCTCCCTCCAAAATGTCTCGACTTTTTCGGGATCCATTGGGTTTTGACAAAAACAGGAGGATGGCTAAAGAGGCGCGATGGGTCAGCGAGGAACTCCTGATTCTCCCTGACCCATCCCTCCTTTTTTTTAATTCTCCTCCTTGCGTCAGATAGTACTCGTATTTTAACAACAGTGTGCTGTTTGATGGTCATCAGCTTTGACATTTTCAATATGTGATTATGGATCCTCATTTCATGAGCGAAATTCCAGACCCTTGCTGTGAAAGGCTCACCAGATTTTAAGTAGTCAATCACACACTGCATACGGGACGCGATTTGTCTTGCCCAGCCAATCTTCTTGTTTAGGTGATGCAAGTGATGGTCCAGAGATCGGTATCCTCTGAGAGATCTTCACGAAGGGAAGCATCCATTTCAGCCAGATCATGAGGCTTTGGAGGAACTTGAATGTTAATGTTCCTCCTTGCCCTAAAATCGCCATCGTCTCTCAAGGGAAGCCTTGTTTCAGCAGGTGTTCTTAATGTCGCTTCCTGATTTTCATCTGCGGCTTGTTCTTGCAGCTGTTAGGGAAGCTTTCTGCGTACAATTCTTGTTCGTGGAAGGTTCACAGCACAATTTCTATACACTTGCTGTGAAAGGTGCGTGAGCTCTGGGTGTTTCTGGCACCACAGAGTGTGCAGACGCGCCATGTTACCTATGCGGTTAGGGACAGTAATCGCATCATAGCAACTAAGCAGATCACAATCAAATTGATCCGTCCCTAAAGAATGTTGCATATCTCGCCGATTGGTCATCGTGGTTCTATCTGAATCAGCATCCTGAACTCTAAAACGATCGGCAATACTGGCTGCATCAGGGTTCATCTTGAAAAGGCCTTGAAGTTCCATCTGAATTATTTTTCATTCGGACGTATATTTCCTGTTTTACTCGTGACAAAGTTTTTTGAACAATTAAAAATTGAATCTGATAGCCAAACTATGCGAGATGTAAATATCAGTGGCGAGTATTGTAATGAGAATGTGTTCCTTAAGGTCAGCAAAGCCTTGAGTAAACTCTATGTTTTTAAAAGAATTCATCAAAATTAAAAAATTTGTTAATAATCTCTATACAAGTAGCGCGCGGTAAATACATTATCGAGCGCGAAGCACGAGATACGAATGACGCGTGCCCTAGGCGCGCTCAAACTTACGAGCCGCGCGCGTAGCGCACCACGTGAATGTGTCCGCACAGCGGGCGGATTTTTTTTTTGTAGGAAGGTTGGAAAATCTGTTCAAACTGTGTCCAATAAGTCTTTCGTGTCCAATAAGTCTTTCGTGTCCAGTCGCTATAACGTACTTGTTCCAGAGAAGTGTCTCGTCATTCCGAATTTCGGGACGAATAGCAACTCTTCGCGTTAGGCTGGTTGTCCGCACTTTCGAATCGGTACAATGGAATCTCAGATACAAAATTAGTTCATGAAATATAAGAAATGATTTTTCTGAACAAATTATAAAGTTGATGGTTCTACGGTTGAAAATATTCTCCTTTCCTGCCAATCAGTGTTTTTTACGGCCACAGGAGCAATAATCAAAATATCATAACTAATCAAGATTCATCAATTTTATAAACAAATTATATTTACCGGAAAGAAGCTCATTTTCAATAAGACATTTGACTTTGGATTATAAAGACCAATTCTCTCCTGAAATAGATAGGTTGAAGCTCAAAAAGATGCACTTTCAGAAAAAGAAATAAGTTTGAACCAAACTTTTTGATTTTATAAAAAAAGAAACTTTTTAACGTGACGTAGTTCACATACTACTCCCATTCCGAAGTCCCGTAGGAGGCGGGAGGACGCCTCTATGACTGATCACAGAAATAACGATTAGTCACATATCATCTCCATTTTCAAGTCTTGTAGGAAGCTGGGACGCACCCCTGTGACCGATTATACAAATAATGTGGGTCACACATTTTTCCTTTTCCGTAAATCTGGCCGGGACAGTCACCCCAGTGACTGGTCATCGAAAAAATGTGGGGAACACAACTTCCCTTTTCTCAATTCTCGTGGGGTTGGAAAGACACCGCAGTAACTGTTTACAGATATGACGTGGAACATCATATCCAGTTTCAGGACGACTAGCATTTCTGCTGACCTCCACGAGACTTGGAAAGAGGGAAAGGTTATTGACTAACATTATTTATATAACTAGTCACAGGGGTGCATGTCCGCCTCTCACTCCCCCACGGGACTAAGGAAAATAGAAATGTATGTGATCTACATTATTTCTATGACCACTCAAAAGAGTGCTTTAAAGCTTTCCACGAGACTTGGGAAACTGGGAAGGTATGTTACCCACAATCTTTCCATGACTATTCACAGGGGTGCCATACAATCCTCCACAAGATATGGGAAGAGGGGAAGGTATGTAACAAACATTATTTGTATTACCAGTCACAGGGATGCCTTCCAGCTTTCCACAAGACTTGGAAATGGGGATGATTTGTGACTAACGTTATTCCTGTGACCAGTCATAGAGGCATCTTCCTGCACCCACAAGACTTGGGGAAGGGAGAAGTTTTGCGACCTATTTTATTTCTGTGATCAGTCACATGGGAGCTCTCTAGCTCCCCACGAGCCTCGATAAAGGGGAAAGTTATGTTACCCACTTTATTACTAGGACTAGTCACAGGGGTGCCTCCCCGCCCCTCACAAGACTAGGAAGAGGAGGAGGTTTGTGACTTAAATGATTTCTATAACTAGTCACAGGGGTATCTTCCAACTTTTCACAAGATCCGAAAATAAAGTCACGTTATTTTTGTGACCAGACACTGACGCGCCTCCCTGCCCTTGCGAGACTTGGGAAAAGGGTAAAGGTATGTAACCTACATTGTTGCTATAGCTAGTCAAAGGGGTGACTTACTGCCTTCACAAGAATTGAGGAAAAGGAGAGTTTTGTGACTCTTATTTTTTGTTTGAATACTTACAGTGGTCATTTCCCACCCCAAGAAACTTAGTTGAAGATTGAAGGTATGTAACCAACATTATTTCTATGACCATTCACATGGCTCACATGAGACGTATTATATTGAAAGGGACCATTAAAAAGGAGTTCAAGATGTGACAAATCACTATTCTGTGACAAGTCGCCGACGCATATTAAAATCCTTTTTCTATGTCATTTTATGAGAAAATTACATAATAGAATAAATACAAAATCAAATAATAGAGACGTTAAATACAAAATGCATAGTATTTCACTCTTCTTAGATTTGCACATATTTTCTTTCCAGTGAACCTGAAAAATAAGTTCGTTATATACGTTAGGCATGTACAACTCCGAAAGCGCTTGTAGTTTCAGGTTAAGTATTTTTATTTTCATTTTTTAATTTTTTTCTTGAAAAGTTCAGTTCAAACTAGTTCTTACAAAAGCACAATCGGATACAATTAGTTTTAACTGATATTTTCAGGTAAAACGCGAAATCAGATCAAATTTAAGATCTTTTCGGGTTTTAACTAAAGGACATATTTATTTTGCGTTTTAACTACCTAGAACGAGTTGTTAATGTATAAATAACAGAAAATATAAAATAAAATATTCATCTTACAGTTATAAATAGTATCTTCTTCTATGAAGCTGCGTCGCACAGTGGCGACGGAATGTTCGAAACCAACTACAGGTCGCAAATCTCAACCAAATCAAACAAAATTCAGGGAGAAATGGTCGTAATTGAATTTCAAAGAGACTCAAGAAGCCAAATTTTCAGAAATAATTTGTTAAAACTTTCTAAACTAAATATGGTGTGATCAAAGGATTTTGAATTATGAACTAAATAAACCATATAGAATTCAAGAACTTTAAGGCATAGCTGATTATGAAATTGCCATTAGATTTATGTAAAATTTGACCCCCTCCGTTTTCGTCAAATGTCCACGTTTTGAGACCCCCTGAACCCGAAAAACAGGTTTTTACGAATGTTTCTGTCTGTATGTCTGTCTGTATGTCTGTCTGTGAGCACGATAACTTTCGAAAAAACGAATCGATTTGATTGGACTTTGGTACACTCTTCCAGTGTCAGAAACTGAAGGTCAGGTTCGTTAGCCAGATATTTTGGATCAAAAATGAGAGAGGGGGAGCATTTTGAAAATTGTTAAGACCATTTTTTTCAAGATTTGATGATTGTAAGTACAGCCTCTTGTAGTGAGTTATAAGTGGAGCAATTTACTCTCA
>WSXT02195434.1:6011-16323 GCA_011762715.2 Neuroterus valhalla
AACGTATAAAGATGACACGCATATTTATGTTCAGTTTAAGCTAGCAGACATAAATTTCGGAACTAGGGTTCTTCCGTCCGTGAATTTCGAGGGGTTCGAGGGAACGTGCTCTAGTTATTAACCCTTCTAAACCTTCAGTACTCCTAATTGGGAACTTTAAAGATGTATGCTTACCTAATTTCAAGATTGATGATGTGCTTTTGTGCACCGTGACTCAGGCGGGGAACCTGGGCCTTACCATGCGATCTGGTTAGAGCTTTAAGGAACATGTCGGGAAATTTGATCAAATGACGCCTGCTTTACTAGAGTCAGGTTGGCTCCGTATGGATCATAGATGGGAGATGCAGCTCTGTATTCTGTCTTCCAGGGACCTCTCTCGAGGCGTTCCAAAATCTTTATACGATCTTTTGTCATGAGTAGATGGAAAACGGATGAGAAAATCGCTCACAACAAGATCCAATGCTGAGCTATATGTTCCACGAGTGCATACTTCCAAGGGGGAAGCTTCTTTTTCCTACGCGGCTCCTGGTATCTTGAATAGCCTAAAAAACCCTCTTAGTACCTACACTGTCCGCTTTGAGAGCAGAATTGTTAAACCGTTTCCGTGCTTCTCATGAGGAAAGAGCTTCCTAAATTTGAAATTTTGTTTTTATATCTAAATTTTACTTTTTACCCCGCTGCTCTTGTTATCTCTTAGTCGCAGCCACACTTATGTTTTTCAGGCCATGCGCCGTTCGTATAGGTTATTTTGCTCTACTCATTCCGTGCATTTAAGTCCGCAAATTCCTCACGCTTCAATTTCAAGTTATTTGAGCTGCAAGCTGTAACTCAATCGTTTAGTTGTTTTTTGGATCTGCCTTATGTGTTTTTTGTTCATTCTATTTCCTAGTTTGCAGCCTAATGAAGATTTATTATGCATGTATGTTTTTGAAAATTGTAGGAAATTTATCTCGGGTTTTTGTACCTGGCGTTTAATCATCAGCCACGGACTGAGTCGAGTGTCTGGTAAAGTGAAGATACTGAAAAATTTACCCTTAAGTTTGAAATTTCATGCGATTATGTTTTGGTAGGCACAATATAGAGTGTATGGTGTTGTTTGAAGTTCTTCTGGTACGGGTCTCGTCGTGACACAGCGGAAAAGTGTGTTGAAGGTGACGCGAGTCACCTCAAGATGCTTTATTTAGGACAACCAACATCTGGGTGTATTGATATTTTGCTGCGTACCTTGTTCTGAAATCGTGTCCCTTAACGCGTTCAGTTTTGAACTTCGCGCTTTAGTCATAGAGAAGCATCAATTCTCCTATAATTTGTGATACCATCATTGCGCATCAGTACTAGGTCACCGATTTTTAGAATCAATTGTTCACAACTCCACTTATATGAGCGGGGTAGAAACTGTTAATATTCGGCAGAGGGACTCGACAGAGGTGCCTCAATCTAAAATTGCCCTGAGGTTAACAAGATCAAGTCATTGATGTCGTCCGACAATGGCCCTATTGGGCGAGAATTCAGAGCTGTCTCAATCCTTGTGAGGGTACTGTAAAACTCCTTAAATGTGAGCGTTCGTGAACCCACTACTGAGCGGAAGTGGTGCTTGAAACTTTTGACAACAACTTCCACACTTCCGAAATAAGGTGCATGAGGCGGAATGAAATGCCAAGCGGTCCCTTGGGTTACCAATCGATTCTGCAAATCAAAATCTTTGCGAAATTTTAGCAGAAAATTACGTAATTTTCTTTCAGCTCACCGAAATGTACTTCCATTATCACTGTAAATGTGAGTTGATAATCCACGTCGATTTCATAAGCGATAATAGACAGCTAAAAAAGCTTCAGATGGGTAATCTTAAACAAGTTTCAAATGTATTGCTCGAGTCACACAACAAACAAAAGGCTACGTAATCTCTGTAACTTTCTAGCGCCTTCCCGCAGATTCTCGATTAAAAGGATCCGTAGAGTCAACACCAGTATGCGTGAAGGGCGACTTCGAGTAGTCCGGAAATTCGGAAGACTACCCATAAGCCGTTGTGAAAGAGTCGCCTGCTGGCGTATACATGGAACGCAGACATGAATTAATTTGTTACCCAGAGCGCGAGCTCCCAGAACCCAAATTCTCTGGCGCAGTGTACGTAAAGTTAGTTGCGTACCGCAATGCAACGATCGAGTGTGCGCGTGATGAATAATAAGCTCACTTTTCCGGTGTCGCGGACGGAAAATAGGATGCTTTTCATCTAAATTGATTGGAGCATTATCTAAGCATCCTCTCAAACGCAGTATACTAGATGCGTCTAAGAATGGGTGCAATGTGTTAAACGAGGAGCTCAATTTTATTTTATCGTTCTGTTGAAGAGCGCGGAAGTCAAGCTCATAGGACTCCTTTTGAATACGACGCACCCAATATAAAGAAGCTTACTGAATCTCGTCTGGTGAAAAAGCCAATGTATCATGCTGGATGATAGACCTTGCTAGTCTACCAACCTTGATTAAGAAGGCTGTGCAGAATCGAGTTCACTGCGCGGTCACTCTGAGCGATTCCGGCCGAGACCATCTAGAAGAAGATCTATCAGCTAAATCGAAGGATCCATCAGCCTGCTTCATTGCATGATGAGTGGCTATCTTACTTCACTCAAAGTCGACATCTGGAGATAAAATAGACTGTGATTTTGGCCAACTTGCTGAATATTTGGTCAGCCACTATGGTCCACGCCACCATAAGGAACGAACCTCCAACTCTCCTGGGAAGAGACCCCTAGAAGCGCAATTAGCGGGATTGTCCTTAGTGGGAACATGTCTCCACTAAGCGTTCGGAACTAGCTCATGAATTTTAGTGGGACATTTTCAAAACCCAATTACGGAATGTGGAAATGTAGAGTCTCGGCCGATATTTGAGCTCCGCCTAATTTAAGCCTAG
Source organism: Neuroterus valhalla (assembly GCA_011762715.2). Taxonomy (NCBI): domain Eukaryota; kingdom Metazoa; phylum Arthropoda; class Insecta; order Hymenoptera; family Cynipidae; genus Neuroterus; species Neuroterus valhalla. The sequence goes on from WSXT02195434.1 coordinate 8,922, forward strand.
GTATAGTCACAGGAAGGATAGGAGCCACCCTAGATTCAGCAGTCAGTGGAGTTACTTTGGCAGTTGCATCTTCCTGAACAATTCAGAGATATATGACTGCAGCATAAGCCCTGCTCGAAGCGTAAGAAAAGCCATGCAGTTTGCAACCTAGATTGTCAGGAAAGAGCTTGGTAGAATAAACGTTTTCGAATGTGCGCCAGGTGTATGTTCAAATTTGTTTGTTTGAGACTGTCAGAATCAAACAATTTGTTGAAAGAGTTGTTCTACAATTTATTTTCAGGCAATTTAAAGAACATTTTCGAATGAAGCATAATTCATTCGAAACAATATATCTGAAACTCCTGGAATTGGTAATAAAAAAGCAAGAATATTGAAGAATTTTTAATTGCAAATCACTGAAATTTAGGAGTTCCAAATTGCAATTCGTTGAAAGTAAAGGATTTTGATTTTCAAATCCTCAAAATTCAAGAACATTTGACTGCAAATCTCCAAAATGGAACTATTAAAAAAAGTTTAAACCTACATGCCTTTAAAATATGGTTCTTGAAAATCAAATGATTTGTAACTCTATATTTTTTCGAAATTGTAGGACTTTGAATTCAGAATATGTGAAATTAAAAAAGTAAAAATTTTTCGTTGCATTTAAAAATCAGGCGAGTTTCAAGTTCAAAAAATTCAAAATTCTTTAATCTTGATGATTTATATTAAAAATTCAAAAATTTTGGGAGGTGAAGGTTTGAAAACCTAACTTCTCATTTAGTAAACATCGGGATTCGAAAATTTGTATTCATACTTCGTCGAAATTGAATTTCTCAATTGTAAATTTTCAAATGTAAACTATTGAAAAAAAGTTCAGACTCACATACTTTTCGAACGCAAATCTTAAAAGCTGATTGATTTGCATATGTTTTCAAATTTTAATTGTAACTTCAAAAATTGTAGAAATTTCGCGCCGGTTCACTCTTCACTCGCTTCAACCTACCTATTTTCGACAAATGAAATTGGCACCCATCGGGTGACCCTCACCCTTTACCCTAGTGATTTCTGAACGGATCACACAGGTGAAGCCGAACACACACCCAGCGCCGTGGAACGGCTGCAAGTGCACCTGAGTGCACTCGGGTGGACGCTTGGAACGCTACCCTAGAGTGGCCCTCAGGTCTCGGCTGAGTTGATTTGGTGACATTGTTTTCACGAGGGGGATTCTCCTTCATCTGAGACTGTCCAGCCGCGACAATGGTAGTTCGTTTTACGTGAGTATTTTATTTTCTGTTATGATTTAGCTTGATTGGTGTGTCTGTTAGTACATTATGGTTCTCGAAATGTCACTGTGTCTGAATGTGGTCTTAGTATAGGGTTTTCGTGCGAAGTTTCGTTCCCAGGACATTGGAAAGACGACCGTACCATATATGGTACGTCGGGCGGGAGAGTGGTGACGTGTGAGGTTTTCTGTTAATTTTGATGGGCGTTATTTCTAATAAAGTATTTGGTGAATTTAGCTCGTTCGTGCGGTATCATCATTGCAATTATGTCAGTATACGGTCCTGCAAATATAATAGGTACTTATTAGGTCAGGTCCGTTTTGCACATGTTGAATATCAAGGGAAGGAAAGAAACGTTTCCATTTATTCTTTACAAAGTGGAGACGCATTTCAACGTTTATTTTTTTCCTCATGTAGAGGTATTACATTGCACGATGCGCTGGCGATGCTCAAGGATGACGACTTAGACCTCAATAGAATCATTATTAAACCAGGTGAACCAAACATTCTCTCCAAAGACGACTCTGGTGGAGAGGAAGGCGGAGGGCCTATAGAGAACCTCAACGGGCGTCAGTTGCGTGTGGCTGCAGAGGTTGCACCATCGACGTACGGCGGACAGCGACGCAGATTAGGGATGTGATGATGAGAGCGATGTCAATTCAAACAATGACCTTAGTGATTCGGAAGTTGAGATTAGTTCGCGTGACTCCTCTCCGGACGTCGGCTCTGAAGCTGAAGCTCCTCCTCCAAAGCGTGGTAAGTGTGGTGCTGACAGAGGTGCTCGTCGTGGAGCGCGTAGAGGTAGAGATCATCATGGTGCTGCGGCACTCCAACGTGGTAGTCAACGTCAAGCCGCCCGAGGACGTTTGCGTGGCCAGGATCGCCGTGGTAGTGGAACCCGTCCGGTGCGTGCTGCTCAAGTTCGAAAGACATGGAAGAGAGTAGGTTTAAGTGACTGCTCTCAAGGCATTTTTCCATTACCTGACCGCACTACTCTTCGTGAGGATACTTGTGTCGACGTGTTCGGAAAACTTTTCGACGATGAAATAATTGATTTCCTCGTGGCCTTAACAGAGAAATGTGCTGTTTTTCTCAATTGCACATCACCAGGTTTGACGAGGGAAGAAATAAAGGTATTTATTGGGGTACTTCCTCTCTCAGGCTATATGAAGAGTCCCTCGATTAGATCCTATTGGGAAGACTGTGACGACGTTTACATAAAAATTGTTTCTAATGCGACGCGACAGAATAGATTTTTAGAAAAAGCTAGGTTTATCCATTGTGCTGCCAAGACATAGCTTGATATAAATGATAAGTACTGGAAAATAAAACCTCTCGCGAGCATGCTCCAAAAGCGCTTCCAGAAATTTCTTGTTCCAGAACAAAATTTAGATTTTGATGAATCAGTGGTGGCATATTATGGACGCCACGGCTTCAAGCAGTTTATAAGCGGAAAACCTCTCCGTTTGGGCCTCAAGGTGTGATCTTTGGATACTCAGAAAGATTACTTGGTAGACTTCGATTTTTATTAAGGTAAAAGCCCAAAGGCCAAGGAAGACCAAGAAGTTAAGTCTGGGAAATGTGCAGCCCCATTGGTGCTTATGCTCGACCATTTGCGAAAGGACCTAAAACCCCTTCCATTCCGTTTGTTAAATGATGATCTATTTACAGAAATGAATCTTCTGCAGGAACTAAAGAGAAGAAACTATGGAGGAACCGGTACATTACGCAAAAACAGGCTACCAAAGGGGTGTGACCTTAAACCAAAAAAGGTGCTAGAAAAAGAGGGGCGCGGAAGTTTTGACTACAAAAAAGGAATAGAGTCTGGCGTGATCATAGCTCGATGGATAGATAACGCGGCAGTCACTGTTGCCTCTACATTCTTCGGTGTAAACCCTACTTCTACTGCAAACCGTTATAGCAGGACTAAAAAGAAGGAAAGCAAAGTGAAGCGCCTATTACTTGTAGGTGAATATAACAAAAACATTGGCGGAACTGACAGAATGGATCAGAATGTCTCTTTGTACAGGATTGGTTTTAGGGCGAAAAGGTGGTGGTCTAGTTGATCGATTGATTCAATGTGTCCCCTGAGGGTTTACATTTTCCTCGAACCTCTCCACCATCCCTTTACACACCCTACCACTGCCTGAATAGTAGAGAAGGGGGACCTACAGCTTGACGTGGGTTCCGAACCACCAAGCATCCCAGCTCCAAGTACTTAGAGTAACCTTTTTTCCAAGAGGTACCGGCATCACGACTTTCCGGAGATGAACACTCGCTTGCTAGGCAAGTGTTCACCACGTAGGCCGCCGAAGCTCTTCCAGAGAGCAAGGCGGGAATCAAACCCACAACTAGCTTGCCTGGGTTCGAAGCGCATGCCTTAGCCCCCATGTGGTCAGTGGACGTAACGGTGAATAATGCCTGAATCCTCTTTAGGGAAAGTGGCAGGGAGATTCCCTTACTGGAATGTAGAAGGAGCCTTGTGCAAACTCATCTTACTAAGTACAAGCAACTGCCTAAATACGATAGGAGAAAGGCATTTTATCGCCCTGGAGCAGGTGTGAATCTGCGCTCCGATCAGATGGGTGATTTTATTGTGAACATTGCCGGACACGCACTGAGTGCATGCAATGCAATATAGGCTTGTGCATTGGTTGCTTTTTGGACTTCCACATTTCAAAGGCTTACAAGGGGAACTCGTGTAATGTCATTTGAGTTGACTTTCGAAAACGGGCCGATTTAATAGTTTACATACACATATAAAAAACCCTGCAGCCATTTTTTCCAGTGGGCCTCCGTTGAAGTGCAAAATGACTATAAAAATCTTACTGCTTAGGGATTCCACTAGTCATCGATCTAAGAGCGATTAGAATACCAGACCTGAGTGGCCTAGCGGTAACGTACTGGCTTTGCGATCCGGCAGACGCGGTTTCGATTCCTCGCGGGAGCAATTTTTTTTCCCCATTTGCTTCTTATTTATCTATTTATTGAATTTTTATGTATAATAAATCATAAACAAACAAATAAATCAAATTAAAAAATGGTTTTCCGCGGAGAAAATAAAATTTATTCAGGTACAGTGGCAAAGAAATAAAAAAAAACATAAGAACTAATATAAAATTGAACAATATTGTTGAACACGTATCCAAAAAGCCTTATCCTACTCATTAACAGTACAGTCAGAAGGGTGGTATTTATCGTAAAAACATTGAAAGCACAAATTTTTCGAGCACCAAGAACAAATGATGAATGGTGGTTGACCACAATCGTATTTGTTTTTCAAAATTGTCGAAGGGAAACACACTTGATTCACATTGTTAAAAATGTTAAAGAGTAACTGTAAATGAGTAGGATAAGGCTTTTCAAATACATGTTCAAAAATATTGTTCAATTTTATATTAGTGCTTATGTTATTCAATTTTATTCCTTTGCTATTGTACCTTAATAAATTTTCATTTCCTCCGCTGAAAACCATTTTTTAATTTTATTTATATGTTTATGATTTATTATATAGAAAAATTCAATTAATGAATAAATACGGAGCAAATGGGAGAAAAAAATTGCTCCCGCGAGGAATCGAAACCGCGACTACCGGATCGCAAGCCATTACGTTACCGCTAGGCCAGTCAGGTCTAGTATTCTAGTCACTCTTAGATCGATGACTAGTGGAGTCTCTAAGCAGTAAGATTTTTATAATCATTTTGCACCTCAACGGAGGCCAACTGGAAAAAACGGCTACAGGGTTTTTTATATGTGTATGTGGACTATTAAATTAGCCCGTTTTCGAAAGTCAACTCAAATAACATTACAAGAGTTCCCCTTGTTAGATCTTATTTTTGGACTTATTTTACTACATTGTTTCTTATTCACAGGATTACCAAACTTTGTATTACGTACGGAAAATATTGGACCAAAGTTGATTCTGTAGTTAAAGTGATCTATAACATACACAAGGCAGATAGTATAGCCAAAAATTATATTAAAAATCACATTTCAAGTTCAAATAAATCTTGTTCTTAAGCATGCTGGAAGTATTCTTCATTTAACAGAACACCAGATTTGGTCGGGAATCATACCATTCATAATCGACCGATGACACGGTATCCGACCAGTGTACCATATATGGTACGCCCTTTATATCAGAAAGTAAAAGCCGCACTTTACCCCGAATTTTTTTAAAGCGGTTTAGAAGTCAGGTAACAACTTCTCGAAGTTTCAAAACGATATCTTAAAACAAAACAAAAAATGTTGGGTGGATCCAGGTTAAAAATACTTTATTTGGTAAGAGGATAGAATACAAAATATATAATTTAAAATAGAGCGTTTAGGTATAATCATAACATTATTTAAAAAATATAATCATAAACTTAATAACACATATTAGTCGCTATAAACTTCAACATCCACTGGATGTTAACTGTTGTCCTTACTGAAAAAATATCATTTTGAATTAGTTTGTATCATGTATGTGTGACACACTGTTTAAAACCTCCCAGACTAGAAACTAGCTGTTTCCTTTCAGTTTTTCTTCATGAAGAACCCGTGAATAAAAGTGTTTCAGAAGATTGTTACTGAGTCGCTCAAAGTGATCCAGATTTAGTATCTGAATTGAAATTTCAAATGAATATTGACTTTTGATGCATGCATCAAATGCCAATGTTCACCTTATAGCACCTTCCATTTCCACACAAATTCCTTTTTTCTATCTGTTTGCAATAAAAAGAAAACGATGTGACTGTGGGTTGCTTAAATTGTAGAGTAGGGGTAGTATATTTTCTCGTTTGCTAGATTTTGGATGATTTTGATAACGAAGATGACTCGCGAGTCCCCAACGATCAGTTTGGCTGCGTTTAGCGTTGATGATAGAGGGTTCCGGAATAGTATGAAGAAAAGAGTCGATAAGAAAGTTACCTGGTGTCAGTGCTACCAGGGCATTGGGATCGTCAGAAAGTGCCGTGAAGGGGTCGAGAGTTGAGACAGGCTTCAACAGGCTTCGACATGCGTTAGGAATGTAGACATCTCCTCGTACGTGGACGTGGTACCACTTACTATTCATCGTAGGTTATGTTTAACAGAGCGTATTGCGGCTTCCCACAATCCTCCGAAATGCGGCGCAGCCAGTGGATTGAATTTCTACTCAGTACCATGATCAGCCACATATCAAGTAAAGATGTTTGCTTCGATTGGAGCCTGTTGAAAGAGCGCTCGGAGTTGATTGTCAGCTCCGACCAGGTTCGTGCCACAGTTGATGTGGAGCTTGGAAGTTATCCCTCGTCGTGCAGTGAATCTTTCGTATGCTGTGATGAATCCATCAAGATCACAGCTGGCAACAGCTTCCAAGTGAACAGTCCTTGTATCAGAGCGAACAAAGACCAAGATGTAGCCTTTTTGGGACTTGTAGCCTCTTCCTTCTGTGGTTCGTATCCGGATAGGTCAAGCGTAGTCCAACCCGCTGATAGAAAATGTTCTTGCAGGTCGTGAAACATGATAAGTAGGTGAGTGACTTATCACCTGTGTGCAAGTAGTGGTACGATATCAAGTGCAAGTAACGCATCGACTTAGCACATTCTTCATAGCAGCGCGAACGGTGAGAATCCTGTATTTCCTACGTAGGTAGGACAAAGTTAGTTGCGTTCCTCCATGTAGCAAAGCCTGATGTCCATTCCTAATTATCAGCGAAGTGAGAACTGACTCCCTAGGTAGTACATGGGAACACCTTTCATCGTAGTCCAAAACAACATTCTTCAAGTGTCCAACGATTTGAATCAATCCATCGGAATCTAGAAATGGAAGTAGGCGTATGAGTGCACTTCCACAAGCAACTGGGAGTCATTTGCTCAATTCCTTCATCAAATCGGAATAGAGTCGTCTTTGCCAGTTCCAATGTACCAGGTGTGACCTTACAGAATGGGAAGATACTCTTGTCTTTTGTAGAATGCCCAGCAAAGTGCTGCGATCCGAAGCAGTTTCAGCAAACTTGAGAATCGAGCTGGTAGAGGCAAAGGTGGATCTAGAACCACCACAAAATTGTGTATGCCAACTGCCCCCCCCCCCCAACCCCCCCCCCCTACCCAATCACCCACCGCCGCTCCGACCCGGCATCTTGTGCTCAGGCGTGCGACTCGCCTCCTCGGCCAACC
>WSXT02195445.1:0-19261 GCA_011762715.2 Neuroterus valhalla
AATAACATATGAAATATATAGAAATTGGTTAGAAATTCTGCGAAATGCAAGCAGCTAAATTCGCGTGAAATCTATAGGTCGTAAACGATGCTCGTAAGAATTTTGCCCGGTGTTATATATCTCTCCCGAGATTCCCAATGCTAGTGCATTGATCAGGCAAAGTTTCAAACGTCAATGCTGATGAAAGTATACTAGGATCGTTCAAGCGTCTCTTTTATGTCGCTTCTACGAAACAACTTTTTACCAGCTTATGTAAATTCAAAATCCTTCAATAATTATCAGTACACCAAAACTTGAATTTCGAATATTGGACCATTTTTGTTTCTATTACGAGACGATAATGAAATATCAAAAATCGTACAAATAATCTGACTTTTGCGACTCAAACTTTGTTGTAAAGCTAATATCAATAGCATATGAAATATGTAGAAATTGATTGGAAATTCTGCGAAATGCAAGAAGCTGCATTTGCGTGAAATTTATAGGTCGTAAACGATGCCCGTAGAAATTTCAACTGGTGTCATATATCTCTCTCTAGACTCCCAATGCTAGTGCATTGATCAGGCAAAGTATAATATATCAATGCTAGTGAGAGTATACTACGATCGTTAACGCTTCTCTTTCATGACGCATTGACAAGACAATTTTTTCACAATTTTCTACCAGCTTAGGTAAATTCGAAATCCTCCAATAATTATCAGTACACCAAAACTTGAATTGCAAAAATGGGACCATTTTTACTAATATCACGAGGCGATAATAAAATATCAATAAATGTAAGAATAATCCAATTTTTTCGATTTAAACTTTGTTGTAAAGCTGATAACAATAACACATCAGATGTGTAAAAATTGGTTGGAGATTTTGCGGAATGCAAGAAGCTGCATTCGCGTGGAATCTATAGTTCGTAAACGATGCTCATAAAAATGTTAACTGGTGTCATATATCCCTCTCTAGACCCCAATGCTAACGCTGCTCCATAACGCTTTTCAGCGTCACGCTTTTCAATAACGCTTTTCAGCGTCGCGGTAGCAAGAAACTTTTTGTGGTTTAGGTCTCTACCTACGTATCCCCTCTACCCCTGTATAACGAACTTCATTCCAAAAATAGAGATTTGCAGACAAAGAATTAAAACATTACTTCCGAATGAATAGAATAAATGAGCAAATCTAGCCATGACAGAAAGTTGAAGAAGGATGATCGAATATTTTTTCTTCAGTGTCTATAAGAGTGAATTCCGTCGATCAGATAGCTTTTGATCAAATCTTACCGTAACTATTCAAAGATTTATAACGAATTTTTTTCAGTAGAAAATGCGTTTACAGCCAGATACGGGAAGAGATTCAAGTACCGCTGGAAGAAATAGCCTATAAAGATTCAAATCATTCCTATGAGTGTTTCTTTCTCTCGGAAGATACATTTTATGTTTTCCTAAAAGTATTATTCTTTGAATCAAGTATTTCCTTTTATTTGAATAGAAAATTGCTATCAGAGAAGCGATTTTTTCTACAAAAAACAGAAAGTTGACGAAAAAGTCAAATTTTAATTTTAAAAGAAGTGCATTCATTTTTCGGATTAAGTAAGATTGAATTGCTCCTTTCAGAGTGACAAAGTGGAGGAATTTCCTTAATATGAAAGGATTAACGAGGATTTTTATGAATTAGTGTCAAAAAGCGTGTCTAGCACAAAAGAGAGAGGCTGGTTCTGAGATGTTGGGAAGCAGGGTGCCCATTAAGCCGAGAACAGAGACATTTATTTCACTTACACTCTGTGCACAAGGGAGAAACGCCACACAATTTATCGTACTTACCAGCTCGATTCTTTACAGACCGTAAACCCTCTCGTAGTTGTAGCCATGTAGAAATGTAACAACCTTCCGTGGCATGGCTGTACAGTACCGTCGAGAGAAAACTCTAACTTATCAAGTGAAGTAATCGTGCAACCATTGAAAACTTCCTATTGGTTTAAATTTCTCTTCCTGGATTCTATCTACTTCCAATTCCGAATTGATTTGACTCAAATTTAATCAAATGAAGTTCAAATTCAGTAGCTGAAAATATTTTACTTATTTGAAATCGGATTAATCATACGCCATTCTTCATTTTATGAATACTTGCGTAATCACTAGGGTGGTCGAAAAATTATTTTTCGAAGTTTTATGCAAAACGCCCGGAAATTGTTTCGAACCTACAAAAATGAAAATGCATCTTTTGTTGTTGAGAAAAAGATATTTAGAGGAGGCGCGAGCCCCATAAAGTTTAACACATTCCTTTCAAATATCACAACCCATACGTCTGTTTTACAGGGTTCCGAAAAACCCCCAGAAGTGGGAAAATGGGTTTTTCGAGTTTTTAGCGCTAATTATGATTTTTTTGCAGCTTTCTTAACGCAGATTGTTTCAAATACATGAATTACTACTTTATACTGATAATAAGAAGTTTATTTAAATTGATAAAACAATTTATTATTGTTTTTAGCAACTTTCTCTTAGAAAAGGATTAAAAAATCAAGGTTTTTTTCTCAACCTTTCCACTTATTCTCAACGTTCCAAATAATTCGAGGTGGTAATCAATTAAATTCGACAGTAACAATTGTTTGAACAATTGGGTATTAATTATAACAATATTCACTTAGAAAAATGCTACAAAGTTCCGGTTTTTTTCTGGGATTTTCAACTTTTCGTCCACTTTTCACTTGAAGTGAGTTATTATTTAATTGTATTCGACAAAAATAGTTGTTGAAACAAATTAATATTGTTAATGGCTTTCTCCTCTTACAATAGTGCTGAAAAGTTGTGGGTTTTTCCAACCTCTTAAGCTTCTTGTTCTCTTTTCACTTAGTGAGGTAATAATTCATGCGAGTTAAAAAACATGCTTATTTATATAATTTATTATTGCTTATAACCATTTTCTCTTAGATAAGTGCTAGAAAAGTGTGTTTTTTTCTGAAATGTTAAAGTTTGCACTAAGTGGAGTTTGAATGGAATCAAATTGGATTGAATCGATTGAATTGTTTTCATTGAATTTATTAGATTTGATTTATTAGGATTCTTTTTCATTTAAAATAAATTTTTGTTTCTAAATATCAACCATTATACAGTGAACTTCCACTTAAGTTGACCGCGCGAAAACGTAAACATTCAGTTAAGTTGACTCAGGGTGGGGAGTCACGAGTCCCCACCATCAAGGATAATATCCCCCCCTCTGCAGCTTTCTCTCTCTCGATCCGTGGTTTCTCTTTCTCACCGTATTTGTGGTGGGAGACTGTTTACTCAACTTATGTGAACGTTCCCAGTCAACTTATTTTTAGTGTTAAATTCGAAATCAAAATTTCACTGAATGAATTCAGCTTCTTTGTTTTAATTAATCTTTTTTAAACTTCGGAAAAAGAACAAAAAAAGTTTATTTAAAACAATACAATACCATTCAAAATATGATTCTCTCTAATGTTTATTTATTATTTGTTCACAATTAAATAGGTAGAGCAAAGTTGAAGAGAAGGTAGCCATAAACAATAATAATTCGGTTAAACAGTTATTTTTGTTAAAATAAATTAAATATTAACAAGTGGTCAAAAAGTTAAAAATTTCAACAAAAAAACACAAGTTTCTATCATCAGACAAAGAAATATTATAAGCAATGATAATAATTTCTTTAAACAATTATTTTTTTAACATGAATGGACTTTTACTTCAATCTAACTGAACAGTGATAGAGAGTTAAAAATTTCAGGAAAACCCCGCAACTATGTAGTATTAATCTAGGAGGAGGTAGCTATAAACAGTTAAGATTTGTTTAAACAATTATTTTTGCTAAATCAAATTACATAATTACTTACTCCAAATGAAAAGTGGAGGAAAAGTTGAAAAATATGAGAAAAAACCGCAACTTCGCAGCATTATTCGAATAGAATATTATTATAATTGATACCAAACGCTTCAATCAATTATTTTTGGTAATTTCATATAATTGCTACCTCGATTTAATCCAAACGGTGAAAATAAGTTGAAAAATTCAGAAAAAACCTTGACTTTTTAACCCTCTTATGAGAGAAATTTGCTAAAAACAATAATAAATTGTTTACACAATTTAAATAAACATCTAATCACCTGTATAAAGTAGTATTTTATTTGATTTTTTTAAATCTGCGTTAAAAAATCTGCAAAAAAATCATAATTAACGCCAAAAACTCGAAAAACCCATTTCTCCACTTTCGGGGTTTTCTCGGGAGCCTATAAAACCGACTTATTGGGGTGATATTTGAAAAGTGATAGTTTATTCGCATTCTGTGACTAATTGTGAAGAGAAATGGTGAATTTCGAGCTCGATGCACCTAATATTGAGTAGTCTGGATGAAATCTACAAAAACGTCTTCTTTTCTTACGGGAAATACGTGTCAAACTTTATGGGGCTTGTGCCACCTCTGAGTAGTATTTTTTTTTATCATGCATTCATTTTCTTGTGGATTTGAACGAATTTCCAGGCGTTTTGCATAAAAATCCAAAAGAAAAATATTATAATGCTTTCTTGGATCATCCCAGTTTCCACACACTTCGAAATCGAAAAGAATTATGGTTGGTCAGATTTTGAGAATTTTATATTTGAGATGCTTCACCGAACCAGAAAAATGAATAATACTACTAATGAACATTGATTAGGCAGTACATTATGACCTTTCCGAAATAGATCATCTTCTACCGAAAGTTAGGAATGAGCAAGTAATTGAGTAATAATAAATTAGATGTGAACCAATCTGGGAATGTTGTTAGAGTTCTTTTCCCTTTTCTCTGTTGACGTTGATTTTTTTTTTGAGTAACATAGTTGAATGAAGTAAAAAGTTCCAATTGAATTTATGTGAAAAAACATCCAATATATTTTCATTTTCGATAAAAATCAACTTTATACTAATTCACTCTGAATGACCTCTTCCTGCCCTCCACTTTGCACCCATAAATTTTGAATTGTCTTAAGTGGTAAGATAATTAAAAATTCATGAATTTCAACTGCAAGGAGATGTTTCAGACCCTGTTTCAAAAACGATTTACAACATAAATTGTGTTCTTTGCATTATAGAAAATTGGGTCGGTACAGGAGACAAAATGGGAAGTTGTAGGTCATAAAGTTGTTCAGAGCCTCGACCACGACCGAAGGTGCATTTGCCCGTACAGTGAATATAACATTAAATAAAATACCAGCTGCAGTCACTCCATAAAGAAGAAGCCGTAAAGGCAGAAGGATAAAATCTCAATGCAGTACTTTATTTATGCCCTCGGCTTAAAAATTCTGAAGAACTTCATTTTTATGCCTCAAATAAGGTTAACAGGAAAATCATTTCAATAATATATTGCAGCATATCACTCTTCTATTTTCAAAGATTTTTTGAGAAAACTTCTCATTGATGATATCTTTTATTACTCTTCTCGTGGTCTAAAAGTGAAAAAGAGCACTGACCGCAAATAGACTATGTGAGCAAATATTTCTATTCTATTGCAGATGTGAATTCCTAGAATCTCTGTAGCATCAAAATTGTTGCGATTGAATGCAGCTAGGTGAAGGATTCGGAATTACGGAAATTTCTTACGTATGGTGTGAATATAGGAATTTGAAGAACTCAAGTTTCTACAATGTAATGCACATGAGTATTTTCCGAAAAGAATTTTAGATAGATCCTGAATATTCACAAATATTCTAAAGAGTTCAAAAATCTCCAGAATATTCTAGTAGAGTTCAGAAGTTTGAAGACTGTTTTAAAAAATAATATGTGAAACAATGTCAGATGAAGCAGATACAACTTTTGTTTTCTTTCTTCGACTATTATCGAATTTCAGTAAATATTTGAGCAAAATCTCTGCGATCTTTGGTCTTGCGGTAATCAGTAAATTGAAACATGCAGAAATATGTGAAAATAACACATTTATTCATAAAAAAACTCTTCAAACTCAACGTTTCAACCAGAACTGCGGGTCATTTTCAAGATTCGGGTAAAATGTCTATAATTCAGTGAAGAAAATAAATGAATAATAATAATAATAATAAATTACATAGTTCACATCATCTACCACAACAGAGATGGTGGAAATGTCACATGATCCAGTACAAGTGTTTCCAGACGGACGACACAAGACTAACCAATTCAAGTTTTGATAAATTTGTTAATAGAAATTGATTCGATTATACGTCTTTGGAAATTGTGATTTTTTCCGGAAAAAATTTTAATGTTGTCGAAATCGACAACAATCTCTGTTTAGTTCATAAATTCTAGTTTTTGACCTTCTGCCAGTTTCACCTATGTATTTTTTATCAGAATTAGTGCATTTTATAAAATATACAACATTAGACATATCCTCTTTCACGTCGGAATATTTTTTATTGTTATATAATTTTTCTAAAGTATTGGTGTTTTTTAAATGAACGTATATATTAAACTCTCCTGAGGATCTCCTTATTCTTTCAGAAATATCTTCAATGTATGGTAAGGTAAAATTAGGATCAGTTTTTTTCAATGATTTAACCATTTTGGGAAATAAATTTGGTATCACTTACAACACTGAAAAAATTCCTGTAGATGATATCATAGCAAATATTGAAAACACAATAGAAAATTTCAAAGGATGATGAGAAAAAAATTAATATTAGAAGGACTGTAACGGAAGTCATCTCAAACCATAAGAGAAATAATAAATTCAAGAATGAATAAAAAAATCACAAAGAATATCTTTAATTAATAAAAGAATCACAAAGATCTCCTGTTCGTAAAAGCTGATAAAGGCAACATTACGGTGGCTGCAAATATCATTGATTATAATTCCACTATAGAGAACATTTAAAAAAATGGTAATTTATATAGAAATGTCAGAATCAATTTATTTCTCACATTTGAAAATGAATGTAATGATATTATTTGCAGATAGGAAAAAAAGAGTGACATTAATGAATCGATTGCTTATAAATCAAAGACTGATAATAGCGTTGTGGCCAAGTCTTATGCACTTCCAAAAGTACACAAAGCAGGTCCAAACTAGAGATTAATTGTTTTCACAATTGCATCACCAATTTAAAATTTAGGAAGATACTCACCGAATATTTCAAAACCAATTTCTGAAAAAACTGAGTCGTTTATTAGGAATAGCTGGGAATGAAGCAAAAAATCAATAACATTAAAATACCTCCTATAGTACAGTCAATTTGTAAAATTTTGTGGGAAAAATACCATAAAACATTTTTTTCTGGAAATCGCTAGAAGAGCATTCAAAAAGCTTAACCTGAAAAATGCGGGATCGTTCAGGGGTGGGTTTTTGAGAGAACTCAAAAAAATTTTGGATTTGATATATCTCGAAAATGGTGGGTTCATGGGAAAATTTTTAAGTACAAAAAATATTGAAGGAAATGTTTCCTACAACTTTTTCCACTAGGTCAACATGCTGCGATGAAGAGAGCAATTATTAGATGTCGCCAAAGTACCAAAAAAAGCGTTTTCTCGCTTTTTTGGCACAGAAAAATTTTTTCATCGCGAAACTGTTGATGAAAAAGTTGTTAATTCCAAAAAACCTAAAAAATTCATTTGGAAATTTTTCTTGTCAGACTTACTGGTCACGAGTTATAGCGTGACAAACCTGTCACCGTAGATTTCCCATTGTTTCCGACGAGAGTGACGTAAGTGTGGGTACATGGTAAATCATTACTTTAGACTGAATAAATAATTTTTTTGTAAGTAGGACTTTCAAATTATTCCCAATTATGATAATTTGTTATTATGAATCAATATTTATTATTATTAATTTTTTCAAAACTATGCTAACTTCAGTATTGAACCTGATTGAGGAAGGTTTTTCAAAATTTTATAACAAACGAGCTGTACGAAAATATGCTAATAATTGTTTTTGAGCGTGCAACATGGAAAATACGTATGAGTGCTTATTATTTCATAGAATCTTGGCCTGGTAAAAATAAAAAATGCTTCGACCATGCCGACTTTTATTTTTTTCTAAACCAAACAGTTATTTTAACAATATCAATAGAATTTGCCAAAAAGCCAGATAACGCTTAATTTCGTACTCTAGCGCCATCTATTAATTGCACATTACATTGCAGCATGTCTACCCAAAGAGGAAGGTCGTAAAAAACATTGGCTCCAACAACGTTTGTCTATACAAATTTTCCAAAAAACCAACCTTTTCCGAGATATATCAAATCCAGAAACTTTTTAAGTTTTCTCAAAAACCCGCCCCTGAACGATCCCACATTTTTCAGGTTAAGATTTTTGAATGCTCTTCTAGCGATTTCCGCGAAAAAAAGTTTTATGGCATTTTCTTCCAAAACGGCCTTTTTTGTGGCTGATTGACTGTATTACCCATTCGTTAGTTTCATTACATGTAGTTTCAATGTTGGATAATGGACCTCTTGATTTAGCTCTGGACTGCATTTTTGAAAACGTTTTTAACAGTATTGATGAATCCATCCAATTCACACTTGAAAACTACAAAAATAACACTTTGAGTTTCTTAGACGTAGAATTTTACAGAAAAGAAAATGGAAAATTAATCACAAATCTGTAAAATCGGTCAATCCTGGTCTGGTTGTTACTTGAATTACGAATCTAATCATTTTTCCAGCCGAAGATACAGAAAAAAAAATTTAAATCCAATAAACCAATGAACTTTCTATCATTAAGGTCATATGGATGTTTTTATTACCATCTCTCATAAATTCTGTAGGTACATGGAACATCACCCGACTGCTGTCCCGAAGACGCGTGTTCGATTCCTGCCAGCTTCGTTTCCTACTAACCCGAATTTTCTGTTTCAGCTTATTTCATATAAAACAGAAATAATTAAGGTATTTGATACGGCATAAATTCGGCCCTACTAAGGACCTTAATTATTTTGGAGGCATAAAAAGGCTGCGTGGCACGGACCTTCATAAGGTTTCTATGTACGGCCCTCTGAAATCCGAGCGTGACAAAACACCATGCGGGCCTGATAAGTTTTACTTATCCGGGCCCTAATTGTAATAAGGCAACCTTTTTAGGACCTGGTACTGCCCTAATTTGAATTCCCGCACGGGTAAAAGAGATTGTAGAATCAGTGATTTCAAGACTGGCTTGTCACAGCATTCATGGGAATTTATTTATGTTTCGATTTCGACAACATCAAATTTTGTCCAGGAAAATCACACTTTCCAAAGACGCATCATTGAATCAATTTTCATTAAAAAATTTATCAAAACTTCAATAATCTTCGAAAACTGGAATCATGAATATAAACCAAATTTATCAGAGCATTATGCATTAAAAATTAGGAATCATATTGCTTTATTTGTTAATATTAAATCATATCGTATATTCTTAAGCTTTGGTGCGCCTTTTCATAAGAGGTTTATTGAAAATTTCACCTCTATAACTACGTGTTCCATAACAGTTAGTCTTGTATCGTCCTTATGTAAACACTCGTCCTTGATCATGTGACATTTTTACAAATTATTGGAGCCCCTTCATCATCTTTGACGCTCCAATTTGTGTGAAAAAAGAACATTAAAAAAACTTTTTTTGGGCCATTTTGAATGACTTCAAATTTTTTGAAACACTGCTTGTTGGACTTTTGACTCAGGTATGTTGACGAAATTAAATTATATTTAGAATATCGCCATTTCTGTTATGGTAGATGATGTGCACTTTTCAATTTATTATTATTATTTATTCATTTTCTTTATTGAATTATATACATGTTTTCCGACTCTTGAAAAAACCCGCATTTGTGACTGAAACGCTGAGTTTGAGGAGTTTTTTATGAATAAATGTGTTATTTTGACATAATTCTGGATGTTTTGATTTATTGATGACCGTGCGACCAAAGATCGCAGAGATTTTTCTTAAATATTGACTGATTATTATAAAAGTCAAGAAATTTCTAGAATTTCCATAAATTTTATAATAATCTGGAAACTCTGGGAGCCGATAAAACATTTCCACTCTAACATACAATGGCGACCGTTTCGGCTCAGGAAGTGGGCCCTCCCACTGGAGTTTTCGCTTATTTTCAAATTGAAGTAGATGCATATGTAAATCAATATAATAAAACCGCCTATTTACTTTCACCCTCGCAAAGGAAACCACTCAAATTTACACAATATCCTAAAATCGTCAAGAACAATCTAGAAAATAAATTCCTAGATACTTCAAACGATTTCATAACTTCCCAGCATAATCCACATAGGTTATTCTCCAAATACAGGGAACTTTTGAAATAATTTGATTTTTTTAGAAAATATTCCAAATTTTTTTTTTTGTGATTGAAGTTAGATTCATTACCATAAAAAAAGAACTTCTGGAAGTATTCACGTTAAAAATTCATTTTGAAGGCTTGTGGAGCATTTTCACGTGACGCTTTACTTAGAAATTGCATCCTTTTTATTTGTAGGTATCATAGCTAAATTTCATAACATTGTTACTTATTTCATGGTCACAAATAATATGTAATAATTTTTGGAAAATATAAATTTTTTGCAGTCGCAACAATTGACTTTGATACAAAATATACAACTGTTCTCAATTTTGTATTAACATAAATTTCCTAGACAATCAAAATTCAACATTAAAAGTTTTCGATTATTTATAAGAAATAATAACTAAATCTATATAATAAAGATTCTTAAGAGATAAGCAGGCTTTCCAAGCTTCCTTTTACGACAGATCCTTCCCTTTCTTTCTGTGACCTCTACCCAGTTATCTATCCTGGCCAGCGGTAGTTGGCCGAAGGTGAGAGAAACGAGCGCCAATGACCGCGCTAAGATTAACACAAAAATGTTCAGAATTACCAGAACGCGTCTTTCATTTGCGTATATAAATTAAAATCAGTCTTTGCCACGACCGAAAATTTAACGAACTTATTACGAGGGTTCAAATTATCTATCCGTGCACTCATACCTTGTCCTAATCAGCCCGATGATGCCAAATTAAATATGTCGGACTGGAATTGAGAGTTTTCAGAATGTTCCCGCATGGCTGAGTCCAATTCATCCCTTTCGCACTTGTGCTCGCTCGCTATGGCGAGACAAGGATAGCTGTTCCTTCGAAATGTCTGTCAGACGCGTGATTCTGATCCTCTATCTCTTTCGCGTCAGAGCTGGCACGTCGATTGAGCTGCCGTATTATCACAGGGGGGCACGTAAAATTATAGTCCGGGCGCTGAAGAGGGGTCGCCGTATAACTTCTATGCCTAGTCGGAGACTTTGCTTATTTTTATGTTTTTTGGTACGGAAAATCGATTTTTTGAGGTCTCCGGGCCCAAAACTCGTCAGTTTTTTTGTTATTATCAATTTAGTTGTTCAAATCGATATATCTTGTCGTCTGCAGCATTTATGGAATTCTCGATCGTAACGATTGATTGTAGATTTCATTACAAACATTTTTCACTTTTTACTTTGAAAAAATCTTGATCGGAATGAAAGTTACGGGCAAAAAAGTGCAAAAATATTGGTAACACGCGCTCTTTTCATAATCATTCGATCCTAATTCGGCTCGTACTACAGCTATTGGCACTTATGATAGCTCATTTTGAATAATGTTCCCGTAACTTCGATTTGAGCTCTTGGTTTTTTATATTCGAGCCCTAGGAAATAATATAAAAGTGTCATCTCATATTCTTTCTCAACAAAAAACGAAACTTTTAGGCCCTAGTAGCGATTTCTAAGATGAGTAGTTGCTGAATAATCCTCATTTTTGTAGTGGCTAGTTGATTGAGGCTCCGATTTTAGAGTCGCACATGGCGCGGGTGCGCCGTGCAGGCGCTACAAAAACGGCGATTATCCAGCAACTACTCATCTTATAAATCGCTACTAGGTCTTGAAATTTTCATTTTTTGTTGAGGAAGAATATGAGATGACACTGTTCCCGATATTATGTATGATTCATTGGACGAGAGGGACATAAACAATTGACACTGTCATTTTTTGGTAAAAATATCACATTCGGAGGGCTGTAAAATTGTTCCTAGGGCTTTAAAATAAACGGCCGAGGGCTTAAATCAAAGCTACGAAAATATTCTTTGAAATGAGCTATCGTAAGTCTCAATAGCAATAGTAAAAGCCGAATTAGGATCGAATGATTGCGAAAAGAGCGCGTATTAACAATATTTTCGCACTTTTTTGCCCGTAACTTTTGTTCCCATCAAGATTTTTTCAAAGTAAAAGTGAAAAATGTTTTTATTGGAATTTACGATCAATAGTTACGATCGATAATTCCTTGAATGCTATAGACGACAAGATATATCGATTTAAACAATTAAATTGTTAATAACAAAAAAAATGACGGGTTTTGGGCCCGTAGACCTCAAAAAATCGATTTTCCGCACCAAAAAACATAAAAATAAGCAGTCTCCGACTGGACATAGAAGTGCATACGGCGACCCCTCTTCAGCGCCCTGACTCTTATTCTTAAGAGAACAGGATGAGCCTTGGCCATCCGAAAATGAGGTCCCGAATTTTCAATTCTTGAAAGTACACTTGAATACAAAATTTCATTGCGCATCTTTTTCTTACAAGAAAATATATTTTGTATCTTTTACTGTTCCCGAAATTGATATGAAACTTTTTTTTCTTACAATCGAAAATTGATCCCCTTCTTCACTTCAACTCGCGAAAATTTTATCAATTTTCAGAATTTACTAAGAAATCAAAGAAGAAAATACGTGTTTAGAAACTAGTCAAGCAATTGAGTAACATCAGAGTATTAGGATTATGTAGGAGTTTTGAGGAAAATATCAGTAAGCAATATGTTAACATAAATGGAATTTATCTAGATTAAGAAATTTAATGGGAATTGAAAAAAATTGGTGGTGATCTATGAATTGAAAAAAAACGTCAAATTTATTTGATTCGTTGTCATTGATGATATTCATTGTACTTTATAAAATTCAAGAGAGTGTAATAAATATGTGGGCAATTTTGGAAATTTATGACAATCATGGAAATTTAATAAATTTGTGGGTTTTTTAAATGAGATTTGTGATGATTTATACAATTTGTGGGGATTCATTGAATTTATGGTAATTTATGAAATTAGAATAAATCTATCCTGCGATGATTTATCCTTATAATATGAAATCTGCACGCTGCGTGGGCACATTCTCATCGCGCGCTTCGCTCGTGAGATTTAGCGCGACTATGGCGTGCGACTGTCAGATCTTGCGCTTCGCAAAAGCAAACAAAATGTCAACTGCTTTAATTTGATGATTATGAATTTTTTTTGTTGAAGCCTCTCCGGTTCAAACAAATACATTCTCATCGCGTATCTCGTGCTGCGCACTGGATCAAAATTTTTCCAGAACGGTAAAGAAGTTTTATTGTTCCATTTTTTTCATATGTTGTGCATTTTTCCTAAAAATTAAATTTTTGGATGTTTTTTTTATTTTTTACGATTGAAACAAGAACTTTGTGTCCAATTAGGAAGATGATAACACATTTAAAGATATTTTTCTGGTAGAGAACTTGTGTGTATTTGATTTTTCCATAGCTTGTTTCGATTGTCCAAAGATTCCATTTTTTCATATTTAATATGGTTTTTTAAAAATGAAGCAAGAACTACTCAACTACTCAAAAAGTAGATTTTACCAAACTTGTAGATCTTTATTGTTTGCACAATTTTTGGTCAATTCTGTTTTCCCGTATCTTGCATAGTTTGACCAGAAAATAAAACTTTGTTTTTTTCATTATGTTTTCTGCGACCGAAATTTGAATTTTTGATTTTTTGAGGAAATTCAGAAAGTTGTAAGGATCATCTTGTAGGCCTTCGATAAAAAAACTTTTTGTTTTCCATTTAACTCCTTTTTATAGCTTGCGTTGTGTGGTTAAAATCCTTAGTTTTGTTAAATAGTTATAACAGGGTTATAATAGGCTAGAATAAATGAGCATCACCTCTGGTACTCTGTCAAACCAAATTCAGAGTTGTAAGAAATCAAGCAATTTCCAAATGAGAAGAATATTTTTCCAGTTTTTATCATGAGAATCATATTATTTGTTTGTTTTGCTGATTTTATGATAAGAACAAACTAATTTATCAAAAAAAAAACTCCGTTCTCATAACTTTTCTGAAAAACTTTTTCGGAGAGGCACAGTTGAATGTCAGACTGCCCCTGGAGAGCTGGAAGTAAGGTTACTTCAATAGGGTTTACGTCAATGGAAGACCATATAAAAATTGCTCCCCAAGTTTTAAAGTAGAATGGACTGAGAATTCCTTTTGCAATTCATTTTCCATCGTTCTGATAAATATTTTATTCCTTTATTCATTAAATTTTGTTAATAAACATAGAAATAATTTCCAATTACGACGATGGATGCTTATAGGAATACAAAAGGTTTACGTGATTTTATGATTAAAACAAATAAAATTTATAAAAAAAAAACTCCGTGTTCATAACTTTTCTGCAAAAGTTTTTCGGAGAAGCACAGTTGAATGTCATGATGCCCCTGAAGAGCTGAAAGTAAGGTTACTTCAATGGAGGTTACGTCGATGGCAAACAACATAGAAATTGTTCCCTAAGTTTTACAGTAGAATGGATTAAAAAATCCTTTTGTATTCCATTTTCCCCCGTTCTGATATACATATCTATCCTTTGTTTAATCAATTTTGTAATAAATATAGAAATAATTGTCAATTACGTCGATGGATACTAATAAAAATACGCAAGGTATCCGTGATTTTATGATCGCACACATAAGTGCTCTGTCGGTGGAGAATTACTCATATAAGTCTTAGATTTCTGGAAAATCCCAGTAAACTCTACTTCTTCAAGAACTGCAGGATAAACTTACACACTTCAAAACATCATAGTATTTTCAAACCTTTCAACAAAAAAAAAATTACTCCTAATTCACTTGAACCTGGTAAAAACCTCTTATAAATAATGTTACATGGATCTTCGGAGATGTCATAGTTTCATTTTATTTTTTCCAGATCCTGTTACAGCGGCCAGCTTGCTGGAGGCGAATCAACGTGAAGAAGAGACTCGGCTTGAGGTTGAGAGGCTGACGGCAGAGATCCGGACATTGAAACTGCAGATACTGCAACTGACAGGTAAGAAGGAAATTATCATTTTTTATTACTGAAAGGAAAGAAACTGTTCAAAGTTGGAACAAGAAGAAATGGTGGATCGAACATGAACAGCTTTTTCTTAGTCAGTCTCACTTTCCGAAGGAGTTAGCAAAGGGTGTAGATAAGTCAAGCACGGGGGAATCGTAATTACGGAGTCGGTGCCTCCATCGTCCGATCGATCTTCCTTAATGTCGTTTACTCATGCCCAGATAAATCTTCTTCTCCTGGATCACGGCCGACGTGGTTTCCTGCTGAGCACAAAAATTACCAACTGAGAAATTAAGACACACTGCCGCACCTGTCTTTATTGATTTTTCTATACTCCTCTTTTAATTAAGAATAAAATGCAGCGGAGTCAACTTCGAAGATTCTTATACGAGAATAGAGAACTTAAGGAAAGCCTTATTAATGATACCATTTTGTAGAGGTTCTGAAACAAGCTGAAGTTTTTTATTTTATCATGAATTTTATTTTCAACGTTGAGAGCATAATATACTTATAATTGGCAAATTTGTATTAACTTCGGAAGGAACTTAAGATTGATGCAAAATAGGTCATTGTAAAGTGATCAGTTGCAAAGATTAAAATTGTATGGAAATCCTGGGAGAGGTATAACTATAAGAAAAAGAGCTTAAGGTAATTCCAATTCAAATGGTAACAATTTTGGATGGAAAGTTTCTGTACCTCAAGACTACTGGCTCTTGCGATTGAGTTTCGTCGTTATTTCGAATCCAATTTCAAGTTTAAATTCAGCTCACAGTTGAAGTCTGAACTTCGAACTTAAATCTAACTAATATCGTTATGTCATCTGCGTAATATTACTTGCTTCTATAAATAGGTATATTTGTCTCTCAACTTTAAACACTGGAGTCTAGAATAATCTTGAACTAACTAAACATCGAAATTCCTCTTGCGTATCAGTTGACCAAGAATACATTTTTTTCATTGGAAGCATTAAATTTTCC
Source organism: Neuroterus valhalla (assembly GCA_011762715.2). NCBI lineage: Eukaryota > Metazoa > Arthropoda > Insecta > Hymenoptera > Cynipidae > Neuroterus > Neuroterus valhalla. The sequence goes on from WSXT02195445.1 coordinate 16,050, forward strand.
AAAATGAATTTAGAATTTCCTAGTGCAAATGTTGGATATGAAATCTTACTTCCTAGTATATACATATATACATATAAAATTTTGAGCATAACGCAACGCAACGTGACGGGGTGACTATAAAACGACGAGCGAGCAAGCGAGTGAACGACTAATGGTCGAGTGTTTGAGCGTTTTTAGCGAGAGACTCCCGTTTCCTGTTTCTTTTACTTCTCTTCCACCTCCACATTTTTCTTTTGAACAATTATTCTTTCATTGTATCTCATTCCATCCCTAGCTTCCTCCAATTTCCTCATCCACTCCTTGCGCGTGTCCTTCCACTCCCAGAATCCGTACCACGTTCTTTTACCAGCTTCCTCTATCTTTCATTCCTCTCATGCATCCTTCCCATACATGTTCCCATGTTTCTTCTTCCCGTTCACATATTCTGAACTTTCTTTTCTCTATCTTCTCCCAATACATCGCTTCCCTGACCTTGTTCCCTAATCTAAATCTTGCTGTTCCTGTCCATCTATTTTCTCCCCACCCTTTTTCCTCTCCTTCACGTCTATCTGTAAGGAACTTCGTTCTCCCTTCTTTCCATTTCGTTAGCTCAATTGCCGCCCCTCTTCTTTCTTCTACCTCCTTCAGACATTCTTCCGCTACCCCTGCCCCCCGCCCTGGCCTTCCTCCAAATTTCATGCCCTCCCCCTGCTCTGATACTTAATTTATTCCTTTGCGTATCCTCTCTCACCATATACCCAGGTGTCCTCCAATCCACTCGTACAGTCCATCTCATAAATCGTTCTGTAACCTTTCCATCTCCTTCCTTTCCTTCCATTCCCATATTTCTGCTCCATATCCTAAAACTGGCCATACCGAAGTATCAAACAACTACATTTTCCTTTTCCAATCTTTCTTGAATCTTTCTGGTTCTTGAAACCAGAAACTATCGCCTACTTGATCGACTATTTGCACCCTGCTTTTTATCTCGCGAAATATTTCTGACACTCTCTTCATTAGACCTTCCCTCATACCATACCTTCCTTTACCATAACCTTCTCTATCTCTTCCTTGTCCAGAGAATCGAACGCCGCTTTTAGGTCTACGAACATAGCTGTCATTCCTCTCTTCTTCTTTTCATTCCTCCTATTTATTATATAATTTAAAACGTATATTTCGTCCATCACCCCCATTCCTTTTCTAAACCCTGTCTGATTTGATGGCACTATCTCTTTTTTCCTCAACTTCTTTCTTTATTCTTTCCGATATTACGGCTACATAGAACTTGTACAAGGTTGGAATGAGCGTCACTCCCCTATAATCCTAGACCTCCTCTCCTTTGCGTTTTTTGAATATCAATACCACTACCCCTCCTTTCAATATCTCTGGCGAACCCTCTCCTCCCCATACCCTTTTGCACAGTATCCATGCACATTCCTTCAGTTCATTCCCCCCATATTTCCATACTTAATTTGGAATTTCATCCAGACCTGGAGATTTTACCTCTTTCGTTATTCCTATAAAATTGATTATTTCTTCTCTTTTCATGTCCTTTTCCTCATTCCTTTCCTTTCTCTCTCTTCTGCCCTTCCTCACTTTATGTTCTATCCCTATTAGCAGATTCGTGAAATACTTTTTCCGTTCTACCATCTCTATATTCTGGCTTACCCTCTTCCTTCTTTTTCTCTCTTAATTTACTATTTTCCCAACCTCTTCCTCTGTTCTAGCTTTCTCCGCCACCTTTCCAAACCTCCTATTTTTTCTTATCACACATCTCAGTATATCCCTTCTTTTTTACTTCTATCTTCCTCTCTACTACTTTTTCCTTTCCTCGATTTCCTTAGTTCCTTTCTCACCTCCTTCTTTTTCTCTTCACATTCCTTATCTCATTCATTTCCGTTGTCTCCCTTACTAAAATCTTTCTTACTTGTTCCCTCTAATGCTCTTTTCATTTTCCCTAGTATTATTTCCATCTCTTCATTAACATTTCCTTCCTCCATTTTTACATCCTTTAGCTTCTCTTTAAGTTGCTCTGTCACTTCTATTGACCAATCCCCTCCTCCTGTTCTTATTATATTTACTTCCTTTTTGCCCGTATCTTTGATACTCTTATCACCCTCTCACGTCAGGAATAATGGAAAGTGGTAAAAATCTGTAAAATCTTTGATCTCTAGCTCTTTTACCTTTTCTGTTACCTCGTCGTCTACTATCACATAGTCAATGACCGTTTCCTTTTTACCTCCCAAACGTGTATATTCACCCTCCTCATCTCCTTATATATTTCTGTTCATGATAAACCATCCCATTCCTTCTAAGCACATTATCGGTTTCTCCCCTTTCCCACGCAGTACCTTGTATTCGGATTTTCTGCTTCGCTCTCCTCCCCATTCCCTTCCTCCTTTAACGCTTGTTCTTGCGATGAAATCTCCTCCTATTACAAGCCTAATCCCCTCTTCATTTTCTTCCATCAGCTCTTTTATCTCCTTAGGTTTCTCCTGCACGTCTCCGTTCACATACACTCCCACTATCTTCCATCTCTCTCCTCCCATCTTTATCTCTTCTGCCGATAATCCTTGAATTTCCTCCTTCAATACCCTCCTATCCTTCTCTGCTAGATATTTCTTCGCTATTCCCATCAACATTCCTCCCATGGCTCTGCCTTCCCTATTCCTCCTCTTTGTATTTTGAATCTGCCAACTGTAACCTTCTGGTAACCTTCCCCTTACTCATTCCCATCCTTTTTCACCTAGCCGCGTTTCTATCATCATTACCACCTCCAACTGTTCCAAATTTCTCATGAATTCTCTGTCTTTTCTCTCCAATCCGGCTACATTCCAGTAACATATTTTCCATTTATCCCTTCTTTCCTTTCCTTCTTCTTTTTGCTTCCTACTATTTCTTATTCCCTTCCTTTCCATTTCTTTCTCTCCCAGTCCCCCGACACCTTACTTTTCGCTAACTTTTCTGCCTTTGCATCCTAAGCCCACCATGTATTTTGTATTTTTATTTTTCCATACTTGACCCACGTTTCCTTTCCATTCCTCTTCTCCTCTCTCGCTACTTTCTCTAACTTATACCGCATATCCCTTTGTTCCCTTGTCCAATCATCTTCTATTCTCTGTTCCATCATCCCTTCCTAAACTCTTCAGTTCTTCTGCCAGTACCTCCGCATTTAGCCTATGTGTAGCACTTTTTGTACACCTTCCTTCAAATTTCTCCCCTCCAATATCCAA
>WSXT02195456.1:819-19261 GCA_011762715.2 Neuroterus valhalla
GGGGGGGGGGGGACGCGGGATCGAGGTGGTACGAGGGGGGGGGGGGGGGGGGGGGGGGGGGGTCAAATTTTGCACAAATCTAACACCTTCTCATAATGCTGAGAATGTAAAAAAACGTTCTGAATAAACGTTGTAGATCTTATTGGAATACATATTTTTTGTTTTTTACATTTTTCTTCTATGGGTAAAAGTTTCCGAGAAAATGAGTGATAATTTGTTTCTGTAAGAAAAACACATAAAATCATGGCTCATTGCGTTCATCTAAGGCAATACTAGCAATATTCTGTAGCCAATCACAAAGGTGCCTTCTCACCCCTTACGGGACCTGGAAAATGGGTAGGCGTTTGACAAACATTATTTCCCGTGGGGGCGGGAAGGCACCCCTCTGACTGGTCAGAGAAATAATGTTGGTCAAATGCCTACCCATTTTCCGGGTCCTGTGAGGGGCGAGAAGGCTCCCCTGTGATTGGCTACAGAATATTGCTAGTATTGACTTAGATTAACGTAAAAAGACATGATTTTATGGGGTTTTCTTACGAAAATAGATTATCACTTGTTTCCTCGAAAAATATCACCCATAGAAGAAAAATGTATATAACAAAAAATATGCATTCCCAGAGAAACTCAAAAAACCATGATTTATATGGTTTTTTCATGATTTTACCATAAAAATCAAATTTACGCCAATTTTTACTATCATATTCGTAATCAGCGCGTCAAAATACATAAGGATATGGAGTGCGAAGGAAATCGGGCATATCACCTTTTCGGAAGTACACCCCATAAACCGATTCATTGCATCAGCTGACGACCTTTCCACCAACGCACAGCCAGCTGATGAATTTTTTTATTCAAAGGATGAACAAAGAACTTCCAAGAAGAATATTCGATGTAAAGGTTGTTTTTGGATGTTGGCAAAAAAATTCGAGGTACTTACGGAATAGTCCTCTGAGCAATAAAGATGTATTGCAGGTCTAACGCTGGTTTTCTTCGGCTTCCTCTTAGCCGAATAGTTGGCGATGGTAAGCCCGTATACTTCGAGCAGCACTTCACGAACAACGATCCTCCACGTATCTTTTTCATCGAAGCTGATGTCAGTATCCACCATTGTGTTGATGTACGCAATTATATTCTGTGTCAGGTAGAAACCACATTTTGCGGAAATTCCTTGCTGTAATAAAATGTATATAATTAGTTAGGATACAAAGAGCTTTATCCGCAACTATCTTCAAAATATTATCAGCTAGACAAGTTCGCAACAATTAATGAAAACGCACTGAAATTTTTATTTCAAAAAAATCTTCTCGTGATTCCTGATAAGTTTAGAATTAATTAAACATAATATATTCTCACCATATTTGAGGCTGGTTCCAGGAAATGACGTGACAACTAGAAGAATAAACAAAAATAATGATTGGCATGAAATTATCGAAAGGTAGACAGCTGAACCAACTTATGATATGAATTTTACCTCGAATGTTTTTTTACTTTTCTCAGTAGGATGTGCAGCCTTGTAGGATTGCTTCATAGCAGCCAACAATAATTCCTGGAATGCTTTGTCTCTTCCCGTGACTGTAAAAAATATTTTGTGTGAAAATATTAGAACGGCAGCTAGATAAATACAGGGAAAGAATAGAGGAATAAGTCTATTGAGATTTGCCTTTTCCTGGAATAGTTGCCGCCAGAGCATTTGCAGCAGCACTCCAATTCTCATCATTGATTGCTTCATCGTCAGAAGAAGAATTAGAATATTCATCGTTGTTTAAAATGGTGTTGGATGTATTTACTGGAGGACTTGGATGAGTTAGTAAAGGATCCTCATGGGCCGGAGGATTATTTTGATGATGAATTGCTGGGAGATTCTGATGAGTCGATGGATGATTTAAATACTGAGGAATCGGTGAAAGATTATGATAAGTTGGTGTAGGATTCTGATAGTTCGGTGAATGATTTCCGTACTGCTGAGTTGATTAAGGATACTGCTGAGTTGGCAGAGGATTCTGATAGATTGGTAGATGATCCTCATATTGATGAGACGGTTTAGGATTCTGATGGGTGGGTAAACGATTCTGAACAGCTGGCACATGATTCTGATGATTCGGCGTATGATCTTCATACTGATGAAACAGTTGGGGATTACACGGAGAAAAAAGTTGGAGTTAGAATCGCCCGAGTATTTGGCGCTCGCAGCGCCACGAATTCAGGAGTTTATACCTCCCGGTCTGGCGGCCCACGCTCTCGATTCGGGAGCTCTGTGCTCCCGATGCTGTAGGAGCTAACTCCTCCTCGCTGATTGGGCCCATCGGGCGTACATAGATCTCGAAAACAGTGCTGAACAGTGCCACGGTATGCTCACATTCTCGAGAGAGCGAGACGCTCCCGCTATCGGTAGTACAGAGCTCCTACTTTTTTCCGTGTATGATGAGTACGCGGGGGATTTCAATAAAACGTTGGATCATTTTGATACGGATGATTGGTTGTGACATGCTGCTCCTTGGGTGGAATGGGACACTTGGGAACAATAGGTGGTTTATTTTTTAACATCGTCTCAAATTGCCTTTTGTTGGACTTCGTCACATTCTTCTTGAATTTATTATTCGGGTCCAAGCTCTTTTTCTCTTCCAGTGCTTCTTTAGAGAATATTTTGGAAGAATGCTCTAATATTTCCCCTTCAGCGGAGACGAAAATATTATGAAAAGCGTCTGAATTATCTGGAAAATATTCACATTTATACTTTTATAACTAGGTGACTTTTGACAATAGATTCCTATATAAGAAATCTCTGAGCGTTACTATTGATTATATTAATTAGGATTGTGAGGTATATCTGTTCAACCCCTGCGCAAGAGCAACCAGCGATACATCCATGCACAATGGTTGTAGAGAGTACAGAAATAGTAACGCGCCGACGCGGTGCTTCCTACCCGCGCATTTGGGGAACGCGGTGTTGCGGAGGAGGTTAGTGGAGTATAAAAATCGTCGTTGCACGAAAGATAGGTATTCGGTGACTCGCCAGTGAGCCAGCAATAACCCTAAGGAGTTCTCAGGGAAGGTGACGGAATTGCATTCCAGACTCCGAGTTCTGATTCTCCTTTCTCCTAGTGGAGCAGTGGGCAAGTGATAGAATTGCATTCTTGACTCCGAGTTAGCTGCACACTAAGTCCTGGTTGACTGGTTTCGCACCGAGATTCCGAAGCCGATAGCTTTTCGTTTGTAAAGTTGACCCAAGGTAGATGCGAGGCTTTAGGAGTGGTGGGCAGGATAAAGAGTCGTTGCACTCTTTTACCCGAGTTTGGCACCCTAAAAGGGCGAACTATCTTGAGTTCATACTGCGTAGTCTTTGATAATGTATAGAGGAGTAAAATAGTTAGATAGACAAGAATTTGACATCCAAAGATAAAATAAAAACATAGAAATTTAGTAAGTTGGTTAGATAAATATATAAAAACTGCGTGTCTAAGGAGAACTTTCATTTAAAGACTTTTTGTAAAATGACTCATTTTTAATTAAATAAATACTCCGTTCTGCGGATTTGTTTTAAGACAAATCGGATGATTTATTTCTCCTCCCGAGAACCTCAACTAAATTTAGAGAATAGATTTGGAAATTATTTATGAAAAAAAAAATTATTTAAAAGATTTTAGAAGATACCAAAAAAAGCTTTCAGTATATTACAATATTGACTGTATGTACATTAGGGAAAAAACCTAATTTTCGTTTGTGTGCATCTTTCTCTAATTATTATGCATATGTGATTAAACATTTCATTATTGGTAATTTTCTGTTTTTCAATTTTCAGAAATATGTTAAAATCACTTGATAAAAATTTGATTCTTGTTCATTTCTGAGTTTTTCTTTAATTTTGTAAATTATTTAAAAATTCAATTGTGTTTCTCATTACACAATTATTATATCCGTCAGATATATAGACTGTGGGGATGCAAGGGTTGTCAACAAATGCACAACAGTAAACATTATATATTAACATTTATTAAATTCATATGACAGGCAAGCACAGAGGGTCAATGTCGTGTGGAGGCCGAAGGGAAACTGAAAACTCGGACCCAAGCGCAAGTACCTCTCTGTACCTTAGAGAGAGAAAGCTTATCGAATTTTCTAACCTGGAATGTTCTAGGCTTGAGTCCACTTATGGAACCCTGTTCCTTAGCTTTTGCTCTATTACTAAATACAAAGTAGCTTCATGAAAACGTTACGATTAAATAATCATAGAAAGCATTAATTTATATAAAATTATTCGGCCGCCACAGACCCCCCTGCCAGTAATTGAGTTATGAGAAATTACGATATGGGAAAATTAAGTTAAGCATACAACTGTGGGAAGAAAAAAATAATAGAGTTGCGATGAAATCATGGAAAACCTCCTTGAAGTCGATCTGGAAACCTGACTTTCCTGCCAGATCGAGTTGATCACTTTGGGGTCACCACTTTGTGGGGATGCAAGGGTTATCAACAAATGCACAACAGTTGACATTATATATTAACATTTATTAAATTTATATGACAGGCGAGCACAGAGGGTCAAGATCGTGCGGAGGCCGAAGGGAAACTGAAAAACTCGGACCCAAGCGCAAGTACCTCTCTGTACCTTAAAGGAAGATAGCTTCTCGAATTTTCTAACCTGGAATGTTCTAGGCTTGAGCCCACTTATAGAACCCTGTTCCTTAGCTTTTGCCCTATTACTAAATACAAGGTAGCTTGATGAAAACGTTACGATTGAATAATCATGAAAAGCATTAATTTATATAAAATTATTCGGCCGCCACATAGACAAAAATTACTTATCTGAAAAACTTTGATTTCTGGAAAATATGCCCATAGCACGATTCTGATGGAGGTTAGTGAAGTGGCATTTCATATAAATCAATGAAACATTTCTATTAGTTGACGATTATTCACATATCCTATAAAGCCGTCATGAACTTATTGTCAGAAACAAGTCATCATTCTCGAGTAAATCATCATTCTCAAGTAAGTCATCTGCGAGTGAAAGAATACAAAAATGCTAAAGAAACGTCATAATGACGTTAAATCGTGACTGTTTTAGGCCATGGTATTCTAACCTCAAATCTAAATCCGTACAGAAATTAATGGTTGGAAAAAAGATGTCGGAAATTATTTTGCGTTTAGTACGATATGGCATTTATCATTATTTTGTCGAGTTTAAAAGGAAAGCATAGGCAGGAGATGTGAAGCGATATATTACTCCCAAAGAATTGTTACAGAAAATATATCGGAAAATTTTTGTGAGGTTAGTACGACCTGGTCTAATGCATTTATCACTATACCTGTTATTTATTTAAAAAACGATTAATAATAATATATTTGCTACCAGAATTAGTTCAAAGCTATTGGAAATTCCTACGTACCTTCTATTGCAAGAATTTTTGCTTGGGCCTTCGTTTTTACTCCCGTTTGATGATTCATCCATGTTAGATTGCTGATCGAACCTACAGCCCTGAAGGAGCTATTTATCCACCAAATAAGGGCGTACTTTTTGCGCCTCATAGTTTCAAACGCGGTTGATGTCTCTATTGCACAAACACTTCAATTTGTTTGGAGAATGTAAAAAACACGTAATACGACCAAATGACGCCAGCGTCCAACGCTGCTTGATTGTTCCGCGTCTGTAGTCTGCTACTTTTCAGTGCGACGAAAATCAAAAATCGATTTCCGAATCGACCAATACGCATCGAGCATCGGAATGCGCGCGCGTTCGATTTAATTTTGTTATTTAAAAAAATATTGAATACCAATAGATTTTAAAATACATTTGTACAATAAATATATAAAATTTACAAGTAATGAAAACAAATTCTTGATTGCACATCAGCGTAAATTTTTTATGGTAACCTCGAGGTTATGAATTATCCTCTTTACCAACTTCACATTCTACCGTCTCTCTCCCCCTCGTTCTTTCTTTCTTTCTTTCTCTAACCTATGTCAGTGAAGCTGGTTAGAGTAAGAGAAATAGTACAGTGTGAAGTTGGTTATAGAGAAAGAAAACTGCGTACATTGACCTAACCTCTAGATGACCCCAAATTCTAGAGTGTAGGGCGAGTAAAACGAGAAATCGTGACTATATTGTTTTCTAATAAAAGTGTTTAATTAAACGGCAATAGCATTAAGTAAGGGTAAACAATGTCGAAAAAAGCTCTCAGTGAACTTGTCAACCGCTAAAAAGTGATAGGGTGAGATTACTTACTTTTCGTCAAATTAATAATAAAGACAACGACGCTGAAGTACCCAACAATAATCAAACAGTTTTATTACCTGCTGCAATGTAAGTATGCATTTATATATTTTTCTTATCTATTATCAAATTTATATAAATTTTTTAGTTCTAATTCATGAGGATATCTAGAACTTTCTTGAATAGTAAAGATTTCTTAGAAATTAGATTTTGAGTTTTAACCTCAAAAGTGGTAAAAAATCTTCCTAAGAAAAATATTATTCTAATCTACAGGAAAAATTGAGCATAAATTATTAGAAAGCATGCCATGGTATTTGGCTGAATTATTTCAACAATTTGCTCCTTTAATTACAAACGAATATGAATTCACAACATTATTATTTATTTTCTAATAACATAATTGCGTTTTAGGAATTTGAATCTAGAGGTGAACCTACAAGAAATTGAGACAAATCCTGGAGAAAATGATGCAGGACGTGAGATTGATAATGGGGATCGAAATAATGTGGGGTCAGTAAAAGCGCTGGAAAGTTATTGGAAATTTATGTGCAAATGAAAGCAAATCTCAATATCAATGCAACTGAAATTTAAGGGACTCTTCATTTCACATTTTTCAAAGTTCTAGGCTTATTGCAAAGGCAAGTCTCCATATTTCTCTCATTCATTTTTGAGATACTGTTAAAATTTTTTTTGGATTAAACTCTAGACTGAGAACTAAATGTGAAGACTGGTAAATTTTTCCAGTGCTAAAAGTGGCGATATTTGATTTGTATCTTCTAAAATACTATCTTTTGATTAGTTAAAGCTCAAATTCAACTATTGTCACTCATTGTCCCTATTTGTCTCATATTATAGCAGCATGACGGAATCGGATGATTTGAGTGAGGCCAGCTCTGGAACACAGGAGGAGAATGGAGATTTCAGAAGTGATTCCAGCGAGAACTCCGACACTGACGATAGTTCGTCCGAATCAGATGATGGTAGATGATGGTAGCTTCGGCCAATAAAAGGTTTGTCTTCTTTTATTAGTAGTTTGTGCTGATATTTTATAAGGAAGCCAGGTTCTCGTCGAAACACTCTTCGATGATTCCATAGGATTTCCCCTAGTCTCTCTTTCTCGTGTTCCTCGAGTGCATGACGCTCCTCCATTTTGGTCTTAACGTCTTCCTTGGGAATTTCCAATGGAAGCTCATTTGTCATTGGATCCTCCCCTTCCTCTGATGTATGGTTACCATTTTCCTCAGTCATGGCCGATTCGGGGTAGCAAAGTGCGTGTCCACCAATTTGTCCCTCTACCTCTTCATCCTGCAATATTCTAATCGACGATTGGCCGTTCAGATATGGGAAGGTGAAGGTTTTGGAATCCAGGTCAATGTTTGTCTTGTGCTCATCCAATACGTCGATCCCAATTATGCACGTTCTTGAGAGGCGTGGTACCACCAAAAATGCTTATTGGACGACCGCATCAGGTAGTTGTATTTAGGCGTATATTTATCGTGTTAATCGCACTGCCTTGTCCCCAGGGGTCCGGCAACCGACACGCCCGCTAAAGGTAGGCACGGGTACCGGTCGAATCTTTCTTTGTTATTGTTCAGAAACTCTCCCGATATGCATGTCATTTCCGCAACTGGGTCGATTAGCACTTTTGTGACGATTCTGGCGATTTGCACGTTGGCTGCGTAACATTTTGATCGTTTGTTCTTTAATGTTTTTGGGTCTACTTCCATTAATTCCTGTCGGGTATTTGTCAGCATGTTGGTGAAATACGTAATTTCGTTAGCCACGTCAATTTCAATATTTTTGTCATTTTCATTTATTGACGTGGCTCGGACTCGTTTCCCGAATCCCTTGCTGGTTCTTCCCGATGATATTCATTTTGTTCTTCTCGTAGCGATTCCTCAAGCTCCATGTTTTGCACTCTATATGGAGGTTGTGGTTGTCGCCATGAATTGTTCTCATATGGCGCGCGTTGTGCTCCATGGTTGGAATGATTTCTCATACCTGGTGGTGCGGGTGGACGATTTCCAAAGAATCCATTTGGCTGGTTCATTCCTCCATATCCTCCATTGTTTGGTCGTTGGTGGTGGGGATTTGGTGGCCGCCCCCCGGTTGCAGGTGCCGTATGAGTTTCTCGCTGAGCATTATTTCTGGTCCTCCACTCTTTTGGCTCGGTTTGGCCCGTGTTGGCGGTTCCTATTTTGTCAAAGTCCTCGAGCAATTCGATTAATTGCTCGCTACTTTCGATGTCTCTTCCAACGATGTCATATTTGATTTCATCACTGAAGTGGCGAGCCAGCTTCCGGACGATGTCACGAGATTCGAGAGCAGGTGTGAGTTCACTCACTTGAACAAAAATGTGCGTGGCATATTCTGCTCTCGATCTGTTCTTTGAGGCTTGGAAGCATACAAATTCAAGCTTCTTTCTCACCTCATACTGCATCCTCTCACTCCATTAACGTTGTTGAAATTATGGCGAAGAATGTCTCGATATTGTTGACACCATTTTTCTTTAAATCAGACACCAATCACTGGGTGGACCAGAAAGCGATTTTTCAATTAAATACTCAAAGTCACAAGGTCGTGGTCGGACAACCTCCCAATATTGTTTCAGTTGTCGCATGTATCTGATTGGGCTGTCATCTCCATTGAACTCTGGTAACACGTATTTGATGTTGGATGTGGCTAGTGTCGCTTGTCCCGTGATTGGTGGTGTGACATTGTCAGTCATACGCTCCACTACCCGCGTTTGTGAGGTTGCCAATCGGTTCAGCTGGGCCTGTAGGCGTACCTCCCTTTGTTCTATACTTTGGGACAGGCTGGTGGTTGCTTCGAGTGATTGGCATACACTGTGCTCCAGTGACGTCAGTTTTTGTTGCAGATCTCTCTCACGCTCGGCATCCTCTTGTTTACGACTACGCTTCTCCTCAGCCATCAGATGACGTGTTCGTTCTTCGAACTCCTCTATGCTTTGGTTCATCAGTGCCCAGATTTGTTCGGTACTGGAATCGATAACTTCCGAGGGTGTGCTTCGCATGTCCTTCATGTTATCTGGAGATGCGTTTCGTATTGTGGAGTCCAAGTCTGCTTGCTCACCCGCGTTGTCGGTGTGCGATTTTTTAGTATTTCTAGCTGAGCGGAGGTTGTTGCGACTTATTGTTCATCTTTGTTATCGAATATTTATAAAAGTGTCTTTTTCACTTCCACGATCTAGTTACCGTATAACGTCGGTAAAATTCGAATTCGAGTGTTTCACTTCTCACCATTAATTGTTCTTTTAGTGTTCGTATCACTATCGAATCCGCGTTAAAGGAGAATACCGACTCACTTTCAAAAGTTACTATTTCTCCAAACTCGTCCATTACACTGTAAAATTCACGAAAGAATATTTTGGTTCCGGTCACTATTTTTATCTGCCCGTGACATTCACTGATGATCGTATATTGATCATATGAGATGTCCATTTTTTCACTCATACGTGTATTGTTTTTCATACCTGCTTTTGTTTTACGCTTTTAGTCTTTTAATCCCAAATTCTTATTGATTCAATGATTGCTTTCGTTCAGCCAACCATTTATCCAATCTCTCCATACTTCTACCTTCTAAACTCATTTCTCTTAACATGTTATCTAGTTCGGTCATTCCCGATGGTACATTCTTTTGGCTAGTCGGGGGTGGTAGATACACTTTCTTACAATTTTTACTACCTTTGAAAAATGCATCAACTAATTTCTGAGTATTCTTATCCATTTTACAATCAATTCATTTTAATTTGAGAATCTTTTTCTCTTTAGACTCGCATGCCCCACACGTTGGACGCCGATTGCAACCCTCGACTTTCGAGGTGGTTAACTTTTTAGGGGTTAATTTAATAACCTGACCTAATCATAAAGTATTCGCTAAGATAAAGGGCTCCTTTTGGAGAAGAAAAAGATTCTCATTTCACATAAAATACATTTATTCAAAAATAAGCCTGAGCTAAACTAATTTCTTTTACAATAGATCTCTAATCTCTAGTCTCAAAAGTATTAAAATTGGAATAATGGTAAATATCTTTGGCCAATGGAGCAATGCCCGCCTTTAAAACATAATTATCTTCTAACCAATAATATGAAATAGTATTCTTATTTCCTTTTTATTCTCTTCTTCCCAATATAACTTTAAAATCGCTACTCGATATAATGCCTGGGATTCAGGAAATGGGGTCATTGACCCGTACTGGTAAATTCGCTACAGGTACCTCAGCATTAGGTCCCAACAAGATATATTCCGGTGTTAGTCAAATATTAGGTGAGTATTTTATTATCTGTCCTTCAATCCCAAGTGGTAAGAGAATTTCCCTTGGCACAGGCTAATCCTACGAGGGTCTCGGCCACTCGGCCTACGCTGTAGAAATATTATTTGACCGCCTCAATTTGGAGGGCGTGAGTCAGGTGAATGCTTACGAGCCGCTTTAAGAAATTCTTAATTTTATGGGGATATTATATTTCGTTTCGTGCCTCCACTGGGCAGACGTGTTCTCGACAGGTTATAGAGGTTTGAAACTTTAAGTCTCTCGTACAAGTCTGGCGAGTGACGACAAGATTGTAAAAGCTGACTTTGCTTCCAATGAGCCAGGTAGTGGTCCAAGGAAAGAGAAGGTCAGGATTTGAAAATATAATACCTTTAAGAAACTCTGAGGCTTCAGCCTTCTACCAGGAAATTTGATCTCTCAACGCGCTTTGAAAAAGGGACTTTTGCCCTGGAAAATACAGTGGCTCGAAGACCCGTAAACACTCTTAAAATCAATTCGCTCTGAAAGAGAAGAGCCTGAAAAATCTGAATTTCCGATTCGCCTAAATCACTTTTGAGATAACTCTCCTTTATCGACAGCTTCAGAGGATAAATCCAACTGGGCTCTCTTACAGAGAAATTACGCGAATAGAATTTCAATAGTCTTGAAATACTATTCTTTTTAGAGTTGAATTCTTGGACAAGTTCCAGAGGATTGTTACTCTAAGCTTCTCCTACGAATTCGCCCCCGCGATCTGTGCTCTCCAGCCACCAGATCTAGACAGCTTCCTTTCTGTCGAGTTGCTCTTTTTATAGCACATCCCCGACTCATACGCTCTCGGTGTTACGTCATGATGTCGGAGAGGGAACAGTCGGAGTCTGCGCTACAGAGATTCTCCTGTGGGATGCTGCCTTACGCAAGGATCATACAGGAGATGCTTCTTTTGCCTATATTTAGGCACCCCTTGTGACTCGAGGATCACAATATATATATATATATGTGTGTGTATATATATATGTGTATATATATATATATATATGTGTGTATATATATATATATATATATATTAAACATATAGAGAGACATAGCGCATCTGTGAATAACGCCCTGCTTGATATCAAACCAATCGCTCAGTTGCCCATTTACTTTCACACTCGCCATAATGCCATCAAATATTGCTTGTTTTGATTTCAGAAGCCATCCAGTCACTCCATAGTCCTTCAAGACTTTCCAAAAAAGTTCATCTCTATCCCCCTTATGGAAAGCTTTTAACAGATCAAGAAATACACACAAAAAAATTTCGTCCACTTTTAGGCTCTTTTCTGTAATCCGTCTGAAGCTAAATATCTGATCTGCACATTATCTCTCTAGCATAAATCTACATGGAACAGTAACAAAACAATAATGATGATGGAGAGTTTTATGAAGATATTGAAACGCTGGTCGCTTCCCGAGGATCGTGGGGGCGCCCTAGAGCCACCGCTGGGGGCACAGCATGCAGGACGGTGGTAATAGCGAGCTGCGTGATGGTCTGGCAGATCTCGTTAATCAACAATCTGGCCAGCAAGAACATCTGCGGAACGCGGAAAACAGTGGAACATCGGCTGTGCCTGTTGAGGGACTTTGGCTTGCTCAAGTTATTTGCAGCAAACCATCTCATCAGGAATATCTTGGAAGAGCATTATATGGACGTCATTATATGGCGTCTCTATTATCAGAAGACTGAGCTATGGAGATTAGGCGAGAGGTGGAAGCGGTGGGAGAAAACATCAACAATGAACATCGGTTCGACGAAGCTGTGCAAGATCAAGCCGAGACTGATGGAGCCGTACAACGTCATCACGTTGTTGGTGTTCCTGCACAACCTCTAGATGCTCCAGTACCACCACATCTTCCAGAAGTGGAGAGCCCGATTTAACCAGAGGCTGTAGTGGAGATTCAGCGACCAAGCAGGCGATTGAAATGGACATACAATATGAACAGAGATGTGATGCACCTCTATTTCGTGGCTCAGAGTAGTAGGCAGAGTGTGAGAAGAGAAAATCATCGTCTCTTTTTACTTGAGTACCCGCATCTAGCCACAAGGATAGGGGAACAGAATCTAGCTGATCAAGAACGCTCAATATCTGTTAACAGATTGCTCTCGGAGGTTGGAATTGACACTATCAGAATGGAGGCAGGACAGCAGCCTCCAAATAATGAAATGCCCGTAGGAGATGTGTATAATGAAGACCTTATCAAAGCTGAAGGCTTGGTGCTACGGATAGTGAAGAATGAGAGCCGGATCCACTAGAACTACATCCGGACATCAACGTTAACGTTTATTTGAACAGCGAAATTCCTGAAAAACTGCAGCACCTCGGAAGACATTTTGGTCAAGCCTTATTGGAGTTCAGGAATGTATAATCAACGAGAAGGCATTCTTTGTCGAAAATGTTCATCACTAATGATCTGCATGCACTGATAGGACACCTCAACAACAAGTTTTTGCCTTTGCACTTGAATGCAGAACTATTAGTCGTACAGGTGCAAACTCTTGTATATTGTGCAGCTGTGGTAGTTGTTAGAACATAGGTTCGCAGATCTAGGCCTTGAGATGCAGTGTTTGCCCCAAGAGGGAAACAAGATCTACCATGGAAAATCAGGTTGGATATGGAAGTCAGCAAAGTAAGGAGCGAGTTGGGTCGACCCGCCCAATATGAGAGACGAAACAGAGCAAGAAAGCGTATACTCCGTGTTAATCATATCATCTACCCTCGGAACATCGAGACATTGACACCAACGATATTAGATGAGATAATTGATCTTCATCGGCAGAGACTTTGTGTTCTAACTGCCAGACTGCGTCGATACAACAAGAGTAGTGCAAGAAGGCAGCAGAATCGAACCTTCACTAAAGATGAAAGGAGGTTCTACCGTGAACTAAATAAGGAGCAGAACATGCAGCTCAACACTGAAGTTCCTCAATCGGAAGACATGGCCGGCTACTGGTCTGATGTTTGGGGAAAGAATAACAGAAGCAATTCAGACGCAACGTTGTTCCAACTAGAAAAGAAAAGGACAAGCAAGAACCCTGTGATGGAGCCTACCATCATCACAAACTTGGACGTTATAGCGGTTTCGGGAAGATCCAGTAATTGGAAAGATCCAGGTTCGGACATGGTGCACAACTTCTGGAACAACTACCTTACAAGTGTGCACACTGCGTTGGCGAAGAGTTTTCAGAAGATCATTCAACATCCGGATCTAATGCCGAACTTTATGCTCAAAGGAACATTATATATGTTGCCCAAAGAACGAAACGCTCGAAATCCACCTAAATTTCGACCAATCGTCTGTCTCCCAACAATTTATTATTGCCTCACAGCAGCCATCGCAGATGAAGTTCACCAGCACTGTGATGAAAATAACCCCCTAACCGACGAACAAAAAGGATGATGCGAAAACTCGCGGGGCAGCAAGGATCTAGTTACCATTGATGCTGTGGCCATGACGCAAGCTAGAAAAGGTCAGAGAAACTTGCACATGGCTTACATTGACTACAAGCAAGCGTTCCCTTCGGTGCCACATGACTATTTACTTAAGGTTTTGAGAATATACAAGATCTGCCCACGCATCATTGACCTCCTAGGTCTTGCGATGATGCATTGGGAAACAAAAATCAAGTACTTTGATTATGGATCACCAAGGACAACTCGACCAATTCACATTACGACGGGTATCCTTCAAGGAGACTCCTTCAGTGCATTATGGTTCTGTTTGGCAATGAATCCATTGAGTCAAATACTAAATAGCATGTCTCATGGATCCAGAATACATGGTGATAATGATGGTCATATACTGACCCATCTTCTGTACATGGATGACCTTAAGTTGTATGCTAGTTCAAATCAAAAACTGCAGCAAGTTATCAATGTCACTAAACACTTTTCAAATGACATCCGCATATACTTTGGACTAGATGAATGCAGAACAGTGCATTCCAATCAATAGTTTTTTGAGTTTCTCTTAGCTAATATGCAATACTGAAAAGAAAATTTCCAAGTTAAAGTTGTAGATCTCTTCAAAATACATATTTTTTGTCTCATACATTTTTCTTCTGCAGGTGATAGTTTCCGGAAAAATTAGTGATAATCTATTTTCGTAAGAAAATTTGACTACTGAAAGGGTTGCCTTCCCGCCCCCATGGGAAATAATGTTGGTCAAACGCCTACCCCTTTCCCATGTCTAGTGGGGGCCGGAATGCATCCCTGTGATTGGCTACAGAATATGGCTAGTATTGACTTAGATGAACGCAAAAAGCCATGATTCTAGGATTTTTTCGTACGAAAATAGATTATCACTAATTTTCTCAGAAACTATCACCCGTAGAAGAAAAATGTATGAGACAAAAAATATGTATTCCAATGAGATCTACAATTTTGTTTCAATATTGCATATCAGCTGAGAAAAACTATTAGAAAAACCATCATTTTTATGGTTTTCCATGATTTCACCATGGAAATCAAATTTACGTCAATTTTTTCTATCATATTCGTAATCAGCACGTCAAATTACTTAAATATACGGAGTGCGAAAGAAATCAGGCATATCACCTTTTCGAAAGTACACCCCATAAAACGATTCATTGCATCAGCTGACGACCTTTCCATCAACGCACAGCCAGCTGACGAACTTTTTTATTCAAAGGATGATGTAAAGCTTCATCTAGGAAATTTTCAACCGGGAAGAAATCACTGAAAATCTTTCTTTCCTACGTGCGTGGGTGGCTGCCATTGCCCAACCCATCCACAGTGCCGCAGCTGACATTTACTGCACTTTATGGTGCCACTGAATGAAGCATTCTGCGAATTACCTTCGAGAGGAAATGACTGACAAAAATCTATCACTGGCTTCCGGACTACGTATAGAGGCAATAGTTGAGGGTGAGTCATGCAAGTATCTGGCTATTCTTGAGTCAAGTCCAAGAGTCCATACGATAGTTAAGAAGAGCCAAATGACTGCTTCCACTACGAGACTCAGATTGGTTTTTAGGAGTTCTCTCAACTCTTCCAACAAAATTAAGGCTATCAACACCTATGCTATTCCCGTTCTCACGTACTCTTTTGGGCTCATAAAATGATCAAACACCGACCTTGATAGGATCAATAGAACTATTCGTGTTGAAATGACTAAGCACCGGATGCATCAAAGTAATTCGGCGATTGAAAGGATAATTTTTCCACGACATATAGGGGGCAGGGGCGTTGTAGATTAGATTAGATTAGATTATTCACTCCATGTATAGCCTTTTCGGGGTTTTACATATCTATATTCCCCCCTCCCACAGAAGATCGTCAGACATCGATCCCTTCAACTCAAATCCCCGAAATCCCCAATAACCCCAACTCTCATAATAAGCCTCCAAGCAATGCCTGACGTACTCAATCCTGTGGGGTTTTTGAATCTGTATAACCCCTACATTCTGCAGCCGGATTTTCCATTTAAAACGCTCGCATTCGCCTGAACATTTCGTCCGAGGAGAGGAAAGCTGCAGAAAACCTAAACTCCTGAGAGAAGACGATTAGCGACAGACGAGTTTAGATGTAGACATTTGATTGCATCAAATGCCTACACCGATCCTCGATGTCAAATCTCCCGCCCGACAGTAGTTAAACGTAGTGAGAACACGAATAAGCGAGAATCCCGAGCGCTAACCGCGCCCGTTCATGCTTGACATTCGAGATCCCGCCCAAGTCGAGCATCACCACGCAGCTACTGCCGTCGGTTAGGGGCGTTGTAGATGTCAAGCAGCTCTGTGTATCGCAAGTAACACAGTTGCGAGACTATTTCATCAGCTCTAAATTTGTCCTCAGCGGAAGCCTCGAATATCAGGGCAGAAACCAGAGAGGAATTGGAAACGCAATGGAGACAAAAGGTATGCACGGCGAGCACCCTGTTCGACGGAACTCCTCGAACTACCCTAGATCCGGCACTATTATGGGACATCCTTTCACGTCTTATGCCAATGCATGGGAATACTCAGGCTGAGGCAGCAAACTTTTAGAGATGATTTTATGGAACTTAAGGACATAGCAACGGGAGCGATGGCTGACACATTGGGCTTCGTTATAAGGTCTCTATTCCACCGCTAGAAGCGACAAGTAAAGTTGTGCCACAATGAGTTTCATATCCTGAGCACGAGCAGAGACCTGGGCTTTAAGTTAAGTATAAGACCTGGGCTTCGGTTGAGTTTGAAAATGGGCTTTCAATTTCAAAGAATTTAGAAAATCTAATTTTTATAATTGGATTTTAGAAAATTTAGGTGAATGAAGTCTTATAGAAGAGGACAAGCATTTTCCTACCAGGGAATCCAAAAAGCGGTTTTGAAAAATTAAAAATAAATTTTTCCCCAAATTTTTGGGCGGAAATTTGTTTGGATTTCTTCTATAAAATCAACTTAATAGACATCACAATTCAAATTTTGTTCATCGGAATCAGGTGAGTTATTTTCGAAGAAGATTACTTTTTCAAATTATTTTCCCCTACATCAGGCCTTACCAAAATGCAGCCAATGACTGCATTGACTGCCACAGACAGCCACAAAGAGTACGTGAAAATTATCTTTAAAAAAAACTTCGTCAAATTTGACCCTAGTCCTCTATGTCCTTATACCCACCCATTGACCGTTATGACTCAAATTACCCCTTCATTCCCTTGTACGACTCTGCTGGGATAGAAGGTGTCAACTGGAGTCAGTTGGTTAGAGAAAGACTTCAACTCTATTCAAGCGTTCGATTTATCCCTATTTTCGATGAGAACATTAACGCTCTTAGAATACGGAACTTTTGAGGGTAAGTATTTGGAAAGTTTACAAGGCCAAAGGTTGCTGCCAGGGTGGTCGGTAATGACTCAATAAGCATACCATAAGTGACGTTTCTTGCATCTTGTCAGGATGAGGCTAGGCTTATATATCGCACTAGAATGAAATGACATCAGAAAAGACGAATTTCAGGCACTTGGACGTCGAGGTAAGTTCGCATTTTACTAATTCGTAATATAGTTCCTAATATGCACGAATGAATCACTCTTATTAGTATCTACGATTATTTTAATCGAAAGAGAGTCAAGCGGTGCAACCCATGAAAACTTTATATTTTTGTACACTTGAGCTATTAACAATTGAACAATTTAAATTTGTGATAACCCTTGCCATGGAGCTCACAATTTGTTATATAAGTTCTATAATTTCTTCATTTTACTCTGTAATTTATATATTATTTTTTCCAGTACCTATTTTTTATTAGCAATGTTTGTGATTAAGGAGCTCTAAGGGCAATTGCTTTTCGCCCGGAACCAGTTAAGGGTCTTATCGAGCCTTTAGGTGACAGAGCGAGTTTTTCGAGTAGAATGAAGAAATATAAAAATATTTCTAGTCTGCTTGAGGCTTGTCCATTTGTTTCCCAGGGATGTTCTACTTTCTAATAGAGGCTGCCCCTGCGGATGTCTTTAGGATACATATTTTTCAGACTAAACGGGTTGTTTTAAATCGAGGCACAGCAGATTCACCGTCAGAATCAATGCAAATTGGGTTCGTTTGAGGAGAGATTACACCGAGGAAAAACTCCAGGAAGAAAACCAGGAAGAACCCCAGGACGGAACAGAAGCAGAGGAAAATGTAGAGAATCTGTCGCCACCAACGAGACCTTTCGCTAAGTGAGCCAAGAAAAGCAATGTGAATCCCCCTAGTGATTCACAATGCACACAATATTAAGTAAGTTAATCCTCGTTCCTAGTGAAATTGAAATTACTTTCCATTTTTCATGCAACATCTTCTCAAATTAATGAAGAAAGGTGATGGAGGGAAATAGCTAAAAGCCTGGCATGACAAGGAGGGTTTCAAAAAACAATGCAGGAGTAGGGTCTGCACAATCAATGAAACCCTTCCGGATGGAAATGGGGTCAATTTCACGTTCATAAAT